>UXGD01000924.1:0-43160 GCA_900474315.1 Torymus auratus
CACACACATACATCCACGAAAACAAAAATTATCAAAATCAACTAATATACACATATATCGCCTTAAAACATCTTTTTTGAAAAGTTTTTTTTTCGATTTTTTTTATCATTACAAATGTTTCCTCTATGAGGAAGTAAAAAAAAAAAAAAATAAAAAACATTTAAAAGCTGACATTGATTAAATCCCCGGCTCGGTAAATGACCCTCGGCCGAGCAAATAAAGTGAATGTGACTTTTTAGTAGTCCCGCATTCATATTTCACCGATATCGCGAAATTAACGTATTCCCGGTCGGCGCGTGGGCTTCTTTCCGCGTCTGCATTGATCATCGGGCGAAAAAAGTGATTAATGCCTTGTAATCCAATAAATATTGGATATAGAATATCGCATCGAAATAAATTGCGTTTATCGTCTCCTCGTGCTGAAATCGGATGAAAACAGAGAGAGTTAATTAAATCCCCGCTAGCTGGCGAATCCGTTCTTTTTTCCGCTCTACCGGAAACAATCGACACGTACCGCGTCGCCAAGCCACACTTATATACACGTTATTCTCTTTCCCCATCCGCGTTGCATCTTATACGCTCGTATGAATAATTCGACATGGTGCGAGCGCGCGGGGGAGATGAGTTATCTCTCGACGTCCCCTAATTCTCCGGCTCTTATTTTCTCGCAGTCTCTCTGGCCATATCTCCTCGACGCCGCCGCCGTCTCATTCCACACTTTTTCTCGCGCTCGCGGGCTTTTCGCGCGCGATCGGAGAATTATGGGGACGACGGCAAAAAGCTCGGAGCATATCGCTCTTGATTTATCAATGCGGCCCCGGTGCGCCGGGCCTTTTGAGGCTACGCCCGATGAAAAGCGACGGAGCGCGTGCACCTACACATATAGGTACGCGCCGTCGCGCATTGTCATTAAAATGTTTTCGGGCGCCGGCTCATTTGTCAAACCCGCGACGCCTCTATCTCTCGTTCCGCGCGCGCGCGCGCGTGCATACATACCCGCGGCGTCGATGTATCGATCCGTGCAGCCTGTACGAGCGCTCGGCTATCCCTCTCTTGTTCGCTTGGCGTTATTTCCTTTGATTTATACGACGCGCTCGAGTGACGAGCTCAAAGCGCAATTTCGAGGCGAGCGAGCGATATAGACGCGGATGCGAAAAGAGCGAGAGAGAGGGAGTGCGCAGAAGGGCAGCGATGCGCGTGCAATTTTTTGCGGCTGCCTATTTTCTTGCTCGATCCCACATCCATACCCAGCGCGGATATGCATATGTGTGTATACAGATATCACTACTACACGCAGTAGATTTTTTGCTGCAGATAGCGTGAAAAATAATCTGCTAGAAAATTGTCGTGCGTGCTGGAACGAGCTGCTTATTTTTTGTCCCCTCCGCTCGCGCCGAGTAGTAGTACAGTGATAGCGGCGGGGAACGCGAGAGTTGGGAAAAAGGAGGCGAAACAGAGTGAGAGAGAGAAACGGAGCGAACTTTATATGCGAGGAGAAGGGGTGCGGAGAGAGCGCCAAGTCCCCGTACCTCTCATAACATCGCGCCGTACTACTCGAACACTCCCTTTTCTCTCTGTTTAACCAGGCCAGAAGATTTTTAAAATAAAGGTACGAACTTAATTAACGATCCTTTAGAGAGCCCGCGAGTATTAGACTTTTATATTTCGTTTTTAATGAAACCGCAAGCGCTCGCGCGCACACATACCTACCAGTCGCTTTTAATATTCTCCTTTTCTGCGGAGGTATACAACCTGAAAAACTTCAAGTGCCATTACAACTCTTTTTTTTTCTTTGGCTCAATGATTGTGGTAGATGACCGTCGCCTAGATTTTCAGTATCTCGAAATTCGGCTTCCTTGTGGATTTCGTATAGATAAGAGATATCTACTTATAATACGCAGTTATCCGGAAAATAAATTCTTTCAGAAAGATATATAAGGTAACTTGGGGTAATTCGGCCACCTTAAGCGGAATATTTTCTTTCACCTTCAGTAAATGCGTTGGGACAAAATTGTAAAGAAGACTTTAAAGTATATTAAATATACTACCAAGAACAAAATTGGAAACGCCCCAAATGAGATTTAGGATTTGAAGGGTGCAAAGGTATAAAATATGCATTTTGGCCAAATCATACCTGACATGTCGTCTAATTCGACCAATATTGACAAAAATAGAATAAAGTAAGTCATAAACAATAAAAATTAATAAAAAATATGTAAAAGCTGTATTTAATTATTAATAGGAGTTAACACCTATGAATAATTGTTAGTATAAAGGAAATGAAGGAATTCATTTTTCATTATAATACATTCTATAAATGATTTTGGAATTCTCTATGGGAGTCTGTTAGCTAAACGAAAAATTCTTTTTTATCAATGAAATTGATTATTGCTAATCATAGTTTTAAAGTTTCTTCTCAGAAAAAAGACACATAAATGACTTCGTGAAACTAATATATAACGTCTTCTTTACAGATTGGCCGAATTAGGAGAATTTTAGACGCGAAAGAATTTTGCTTCTACAAAATAAAAAAAAATTATTTTGAATATTACTTCCATACTAATTTCAAGGAAAAAGCCTCAGTTTTCTGCCAGTATCACTTATCAATTTGGTTTTGTTATCGCATATTTCGACTATAAAAGAAATACTTGCTATTTTGACTTTATAAGACGCCCGACTCGTTGAAATTTGATAATTGAAACTTGCATAACAATGTGCTGGTCATTTTTAAACAATTAAAAACTGTACAAAACGTATATTTGTCATATTTGGAAACTGGTGACATCGGTTATTTAAACTTTTGAATAAGTGATGGTAGTGAACTAGAAAAATGGCCGAATCATCCCGACTTACCTTATATTTAATTTAAAGTGAATATATATATAAGTATATAATATTGTAACACCTTATCATGAAAAATGATTGCTTTTCAAATGGAAATATGTATTTTATTTCACTAATAAACAATACATATATATATATATATATATATATAATCTGAGAAATTATTATTTTAATTTAATCCTTCTTCATAAAACTTGTCATAAAATAATATTTATATATTGCCAAGAGATTAAAATAAAATTCAATACTATTAAAAGAAAAGAGTAAAGGCGATTTCAATAATAGAATATCGTGCTCAAAGGACAAAAAAAAAGTTTATATATAGATTAAATCGCGCTTACTTAAATGACACGGGTGTTAAACGTAATCCGGCGTACAGTCGCGCGCAGTAATGACAAATCTCGGCAAAAGGACGCTCTCTTTCTCTTCAGCGAGTAGAACGAAATTGAATTCGAAGAAGCCGATAATTGGCGAACAACGGGAGAGACTACGTAATTCGCGTCCAGAAGCGGATCGACTCTCCCTCTCCCGCATCATCGCGGAAAAATCGCCGCTACCGTGGCGGCGAGGGCGAGGCCGCTAGATGCACATATACATATACTTACACAAACTCTGGCGTTAGTTCTAAATCAAGGAGCGCGAGGCAAAGCAAGAAAATCACGAGCTATAAGAGCCAGGATAGATAGAGATAGATGTGGAATAAAGTGGTGGAGAGAAAAGCCGCGGGTTCGTAAAGAGGGGAAAAAATTTTGAGGAAGCGGAACTGGATTCCAGCGATGTCCCCGGATGCATCCCATTACTCCGCGGCGAGCTCCGCGGCGAGCACCGCAGCTCCATGCGTGCGGACTGCGGGGGAGAGAAGCGCGGAGCCGGCAAATTTGCTTTTTCTATTAGCGAGCGAGCGCGCTCGAGATAAATCTCCGAGAATTACTCGGACGAGCCGTCGATCCGGCCGTATTCATGATTTATGTAAGGAGAGGAGGACTGCCCGCCGCAGCTGAGACGGTTTCCGATGCCAATTGGCTCTTTGATTATGGCATACATTTTCGCGGGCAGCGGCAGCGGTGTATATTCCTCGCTCGCTCACCCCCGCTCCAGTTTGATTGAGAAAAATTATAAAGTTTGCCTCCCCCGCGGCTTTCGGAATTTATACGGCTATTCGTTATTGGGATTTTATGCAAAGGATTCGCCGCGCGGGATAAGTTTGCTCCGATAATTGGCTTAGCGAACGTCGTCCGGCGTATGTCGATATTGAAAAATTGATTGATTTAACCAACTTGCCGGAAGTTATTATTGTTATGGTAATTCGTCAGCGATACCGACTTTTCATTTAAGTACTACTTTTTTTTATCTTCAAAGTTGAAAACGAATTTTAAATTATTAATAAAGTACTTCGTAAATAGGTAAACAGATAAGTTAGCTTGCATAATACGTAAACTGAGAAATTAAAGGTATTTAAAAATTGTTGTACGAGAGATTACGTCAAAGCCAGTGATGTACGTAATAGCCTCACCCACTATGTTTTCTATACACTTTTAATATAGTTTATGTAACATAAAGGTCTTGATCTATTTAAATGTAGTCTTATATTTATCAGTTTAAAATATAAAAGAAACAAATTAAATATAAAGTTTAAAAGAAAACGATCGAAAATAAATGAAATTATTTGTGTGACATAAAATTAAACTAAATTGATTTATTTTTAATGTGAAAAGAAGGTATAAAAATAATAAGATTTTTAGTAGTTTTAGTTGAAAATTTATTTTTCTCTTTGATACATCAACAGATTTTAACGCTAGTCGTATCAGTAACAACAATGATCGCTTGACGCAAAAATTATTTGCTCCTTGACATTAATACTATAGCGAGCATGACTTATAGTGAAAGCTCGATCTCGAGTTTTTGCAGGGAATGCAATTTCTTTATATACAAAATGAAAAAATTGAGTCAGTCGATTGGTCCATCTGCCCTTCAACCTCTTACCATTTTTTAATAATAACAATAGTTAGAAAAAAAGAAAGATTTTCAAAATCCTGTACAATTTTTTTTCAATATAAGTCAATCTAATAATACCGATAAATATTATCTGCACAGAAAATCAATTCTACAATACTCTTTACAAATTAAGACATTATCACTTGCGAATATCCAGTGCTTTATAATCACTGTGTTAGGTGGTTTGTTTAATAAGCTTTCTTGATAAAATATTTTTACATCCATGAGAATCTCTTCTAATATTGAAGATAAAGCCAATTGTATAAAATTCTTTTCTTCTGAATTTTTATTTGGGATTTCAATTCGTTCTTAATTGATAGTCACCATTCTGTGTAATATACCGTACCCATGGCAATGCTTGATATCCACTCTTTTCAATGATTTTCAAGTATCTCACTTGAATACCTGAGGTAGTAAAATAAGGAATCTCAAACTTAACTTGAATCGGTGGTTTACCTTCGACATCTTCACCAACAACAGATGGCAGACCAAAGTGAGCTCTCATAAGGTATTCTTTGCCTCCTGGGAAAGATTTGATGGACCATGTAATAGCACTCTGTTCTGGCGAGTACTTCACACTGCCAATGGTAGTCTTAAACTTTGGAGAATCTGCATCATTTGGCACTGGTATGACAATTTCAACGTTATTAGCAGTCGAGCGTCTTTTAAACTGAGATCTTGCTTTAATCATGTACTCCACTCTGCTATGAGCATGTCTTTCTATGACTGATTCAATCCAAATCAGGGGTTTAACATGAGTATTTAGACGGTATGACATCAATTCAAATTCTCCATCAGGAGGAATGAATGATATTGTTCTGTCATTTTCAAATCTTGAAAGTCTCACGCACTGGTGGAATTTCACATCTTCCAACTCTACAGACTTTGACTTTCCACGACCAGTGGACTCAAAAAGTACCTTATCATTGAGACCTAGTCGAAGTTCTGGCATACCAGAAAGATACACTCTCATTTTTATAGCTCCAACAATTTCAGAACTCAATACATTACCATTTGCATTTGCCAGCAAATTAACTGATTCAATAACATCTAAAAAGACCTCATTCTTTCTATATTTTATTCCTTCTGATCTCCAAGAAACTGCATTTGTCACTGCCATAGGGATTCTCGGTTGTATTTCCAACTTGTGTCCTTCCTGCGTAATGTATTCCTGCAAAATTTTGCTATCTGTTGTCTGAGGATAACCAAAATCAATCAACTCGTCCAGAAGTTCATAAATTACAACAAAATTATCCCTTATGCTCTCTTCTTCGAGCTCTTTAAAATATTCCTGCATGACTTGAACTACTTTGTGAAGGAATACAAATATCAGGGATATATTGGCATTCTTCTTGGTAGTAGATACTATGTATAAATTATTATATTTTATGTAAGCATAAGTACACTCTGCCGTTTGTATGATAGGCGTGAGGTTACCCTCCTCCTCTCTTTCCATAACAAGTGGCATGAATTTCTCAATGACTCCAGCCTCTATATCTCCACGATAATTCCGGGAGATGAGGACTTTCCCCTTGACGTCCAAAATAAAGATCGCCGAGGTCGACATCTTGGCTAGTTTTTACCTGCAAGCAAATATGATATCTTGAATAAATAATGAACAGCCATTAATCAGATCGTATGACAGCCCGTATAGGTTATGTTTGGCAAGGGATGAGGAAAACTCCTCCAACCATTCGTCACTTTCTAGCACGAATCGAAGCCAGCGCAAAACAGCTACACCCGAGCCTACTAAGCGAAAAGAATTGAGGATACAGAGTGAAAGGGCGAAACCTCTGAAAGTCTCGTGACACGTTGAATATCGCGCGTAACATAGCCCGTTCACTCTCCAAACTCCAACCAAGACTTTGCGTCCGCAAAGACCGTAGTTACGCACCTGAATCCGTCGAGACTCGCAAACTCAAGCTCTGCGAAAGCGGCGCAGCAAAGCCATGCGAAAAGCGCCCAGTCTCTCCTGCCAGATTGCCACTGCGGCAGCCGAGCCCACAGCTACGACGACGACGACGACGACAGCAGTCTACACAGCTCGAACGGCGCCGACGGTCTGAAGTCGCGCGAGTGCGCAGCAAGC
Organism: Torymus auratus; assembly: GCA_900474315.1. NCBI lineage: Eukaryota > Metazoa > Arthropoda > Insecta > Hymenoptera > Torymidae > Torymus > Torymus auratus. The sequence continues at coordinate 6,929 of UXGD01000924.1, forward strand.
TCGAACGAGGAGCAGCCGCGCGCGCATGCGCGCCCAACCTCGAGACTTATCGACCGCGGCAACTCGCAGCCGACTTTAAAATTTTCGGTGGGAGTGGGCGGGAGGGCACAGCCTCTCTCTCTCTCTCCCTCTCTCTCTCTCTTTCTCTCCTCCTTCGCTGCTTCCTATATGCTCGTACCCCTCTCTCTCTCTCTCTCTTTCTCTCTCGCTATCCTCGAGTGCACGCGAGGAGTCGCAATTAAAGTAAGGGCCCGTGAGTTATACGCGACAGCGCGCGATTTTTGCTTTTCTCGTTTTTCCCAACTATCGTCCTCCCGTATATATATATATACTACTGTGCCCGCGCGCTGCTGTTCTTCGCTTTTTTGTTTCCCAATGTAAGGATTCTCCCAACAGCCGGAACTATATACCTACGCGTGTAAAATGGTCACGGGTGTACGGGGATTCGTGTGCTTTTTCTTCCCCTTCTTTTTTTTGTTGGCTCTTTCGTATTTTCGATTGTGAAACACGAGAGAAAGGGAAAGAAGAGAGGGCTCTTTTCTGTTTTTATTAGGGACGAAATGTGGGCCGCTTTTTGATGGAAATTTTATTTAGAATGCACTTTTTCGTCTACCGTGTCGACGTGCGCTCGCTCGCGCGCATTTACATAAAGCACTTCGTACTTATATATAGTCCTCCTCGTCTTAATGTTGCAGGGGATGAAGAAATTTCAAAAAATTTATTTCGAATGCAAATTTTAGCCATCATGTAACACTGCCTTTGTAGAATGTATTTTTATGTATTTTTAGAAAAAAATATTAAAGTGTATATGCGCATAAAAATGGAGCTTTCTATGCTATGTTTTATAAAAAATCTAAAGATAAAATTTGATTTATACCTTCAATTGATTGCTCAACAAAACTATCACTTACAATGTACTTTTTATAGTCTCTGAGTTGCCATAAAATTTATGGCGCACGTGAGGTACTTTCTTTTCCGAACTGGAGAATGGTAGAAGCCAAAGCATTCTATTCAATTATTCATCATTCCATTTGTTTTAGAAAAAGATTAAAATAAATGTTACTTTTATTGATAATATTTTATCGTCCATTTATAAACTTTAATTCTTCATTGAAAATTGAAATGACATTGTTCTACGGACAATTCTGTTGACTGTTGTCCACCTTATTATGATCGTATATATTGTAATTTATTGTACAATTGTTTTTTAATAAAGGGCCACATGGAAAAAATCGAACCTCATGACGGTTTGAGAATATTTCCCGATAGTATTCATCAAGCGTTGATGCATTTGCTACTGTTTTTTTATTATAAAAGCGATCAAAATGTACGGGGCAGCTGCGCAGGCTCTATCTCGCCATACCCGCGGTAATTGGGATAATGTTCCAGACTTGATTCGATTGTCGTGCGGTATTCTTTCGTTTGTTGAACGTGCACGTGCGCTCAAATAAAACGTGTATTGAGAGGAGGAAAAAAATCCCGTCAAATGAGAGGCATCATTCAGCCCCAAAAAGTAGGACATTATTTACACTTGGATGTGTAACAGGAGCGTTTGAATATTCATATCGCGTCATTTACCGCGTCACAATGCGATTGTTGATTATGGAGCGAGAGAACACAGGGTTTTGATAAAGGGACGAAATTCTTTCATCGGTGCGCATAGGAACCGTATGAAAAAAAATTACGCTGATACAGGCATCGAGCGTTTATTTTAAAAAATTTGATGCGCAATATATATTCATGTAACGTACGAGTGATTGTAAAATCTCGCTTAATCAACCTTCAAAATATTTTGTAACGAGTTGAGAGATGAGTTTTTATTTTTAGTTTTACATGTACAATGTTAACCAATGTATTTATATTTTTGTATTTATATTTATTATTTAAATAATATTTTTCAACGAACGAAAGTTGACCAGAAAATATACAATCAGAAAATTGAGAAAACGTATTTTTGCTACCAGCAAGAAACTCAAATTAGCTTGCCGATTAATTTAAAATTTCTCCCCTTCCCTGCAGCAAGTTTGTTTACGCCACCGGGCATCGTCGTCGCGCCACTTTCCCGTCCCTATCTCTTTCTCTCGCCCCTCAGCGACGGGGCGAAAAAATAACTACCCTTCACGGCCTAGACAAGATAAAAAAAAAGTTACAACTTGCCGAGGCGAACACTTCCAAGTTCTCTCCTCGCAACTATTAAATTTTCTGCAGCCACCCCCTCTCGCGAAAAAAACGACACGCGCACCAGCGCGCAAGCAAGTTTAGTATATGTAGCAAGCCGCGAGACGGAAAGAGCGGGAGAGCCGCGACGACGCAAAGTTAGCCCCTCCTTTTTGCCGCACTCGCAAAAAGTTCGCAACGAGAGAGAGAGAGAGAGGTGGGACGTCGTCGAACGTCACCGGAGCCGGAAGTGAACTCGCGCGCTAATTTCATTCCCGCCTCAATTATCGGCGCTGCCAATCCACTCGGCCCCCAACTTCTCTCCCCCTCGCCGCGAAATACATATACCTATGTGCGCAGAATACATTTGCGCGCGAGCGTTAACCTCTGCCTATTATATGTGATATATAGCTAGTGTACGCACTTGTGCACTTTGCGAATTCGCAAAAGTGCCAATAACGTTGAGGCGCGCTATAATATAGCCTTTATGGCATTCGCTCGAACTTTTGTTCGCATGCGTTATTTAATATTATATAATATATATTGGTTGCTTTTTTTGCGCGTTTCTCGATATTCCGAGAAAATTTGATGGACGTTTGTTTAATAATAAGGGAAGCTGCAGCGTTATTTAATTTCAGCAAATATATAATAAAGCGCGCTATATTTAAAGCCATGTTTCGCATGAAATACGAGAAAAGCCGAGGGGATTATAGACTGTCGATACGATATTATTTATTTCTCTAAAATTGCATGCTCGAAGCGCGCGCGTTTTTAGCGTACACAGCTTCAGATTTTTCCAGCTGTCATTTTGCCACGCTTCCGACGTCAGTCACATGTGCCAATTACACGCGTCGCTATACATATGTGTTAACTGGATTTGATGTAAAAGCACATTTTTACAAGTTTTCCGTAATCCCCTTTCGCCGCTCGAGCGCGAGCGGGCATGTTGGAAAATTGTAAAAATTCTACCTACGCGCTTTCGTATAAATAACATTTTACCGCATATAATCCAGGAACATTGAGCCCGCTGTAAAAGGAGGAATGTTAGGGATAAAAATTGCAGTGATAAAAATTATTACTATCCACTGTAAATCGAGCTTCGTAAATACCAACTTTGAGCCTCACGTGCTGGGCAATAATTTTTTCAGCGCACACGTACACACTTGAAATAATGGGGTAACGCGGCGTAAAATGTCAGGCTGCATTTTTGCATTTTTAAAGAGCGTGAAAAAAGGCGCTTGAATTATGGCGACACACGCGTACACACGTGACGATCCGACTATAACCTTAGCCAGTCGGGGAATGTATATCGGATCTCTACAGCGTCATCACCTCGCGCGCTCGATAATCGCCGCGCCTGTGCGGATGACGTTCCGTCCGCGGATCCGCTGCGCAGGCTGGATTGTTCCTATATCTCTCCCTCTCGCCGATGAAATCCTTCAGCCCTGCAGTTGAAGTCAATTGAATAATGCTCTCTAGAGCTCGTGCGATTTCTCCCTCCGTCCTTCTCTCTGCGCCCTCAAATTATGCGCATTGTGAAAATACGCGGCTTTTATTGAAATATAACCCGCGAGCGCGCGCTAACGGCGCGGAAAGTTTTTCCCCTCTATTATATATTTATATAATATAAAGTTCCGATTCGCACAAAGGATACCTACGACGAATTATACTGATAATAATTATGGTTTATGGAAAAATGAGGCATACACTTTGTGCGCTTGAATTTTATGTGCCACGGGGCCGGAACATTCGTATGTAATTTTTTCAACCTCGAGCTCCATCGACGGGGCAAAAAGCGGGACCGAAAGTAGTAATATATGTACGTATTCTCTGCGTGCAGGCGCGCGCATTATTATGCACCTGCACGATCATAGCTAAAAGCAAGAATTTCGCATCGTGCTCGCGCACACAACACTCGTCGCCGCGGCCGGACGGGGCAAAAAAGAGTTGAGGCTCGCCACTGCCGCGGCGGGCTAAATTGAATTTTCATCAAACGAAAGCCCGCGCACGTACTGCACACACGTGGTTTCCGAAAGAGCGGACAAAAAGTGCGTTATTCCGGCTTTAGCGGCGAGCGTCCACAACTCGCCTGGAATTTACAATAATTATATATGAATCTGCCTGCGGCGTTATAGTATTACCTGCACGGGAGCGAACGAATTATTTGAGGACAGAGGGAAGTTTATGCAGCGCGCGACAGTTCAGCTGAGCTGATGGTGGCGGCCGCCGGATGAAAAGGGTGTGGGAGCATTGGAAGAAAGTTAAGGGAAGTGCGGCTGCTGTTAAGGAGGAAAAACAGAGTAACGAGACGTACGCGGGCTGGCTTTGATAAAATTTGCGAATCGGATGTAGGACTGATGAATTCGATGCGGAAAAATGTTGAGGAGGAGTAGAAATAATATTCTGCGGTACTAATGTGGTATAGACTCTGCAGCCGCCGGCAGATTGCTGGTAGCTCGACACGTCATTGGCAGCTCGTTATCCCCGAGGCCGAGGCTTCCGAGTGAAAAACAAGCGGGGACCGAAAGTGAGAAAGGAAGCTCGCCGCAAAAAGTGACGGCAGCGAAGAGGGGCGGGTATATAGGTATAATAGCGCGAGGAAAAAGGCGAGCCCGGCTGCTGAAAGCAGTTGGCGAGAAGAAAAGGCAGCGAAAGAAAGACAGGCAGAGCGAGAGTAGCAGCAAAGTGAAGAAACTCCTGTTTTTCTCGATTTGCATCGAGTGAGAATGACTGTTGCCACTTTCTTCTTCCCTATGATTACACGAGAGGGAGAGAGAAGACTTTTCTCCCGCCGCGGAGAGCTCCTTTAGAACAAAGTTATATGTACTCCGGGAAAATCTACTGTAGCCGTTTCTCCCCACCTCTAGCTCGCGAAAGAGCCCTGTCTGACTTTCCTCGCGTAGTAGGAGGATCCTTTTGAAAAACGAAGAGAACAAGAGCGCGAATGGCTTAATCTCGAAGAGAGGCGGCTGCCTCCTTCGCAAAGTATAAAAAATTTACTTGTTCTCCCTGAAAATTAAGCAGCCTCCCCCGTAGGATTTATTAGCTCTTTCGGGCCGCGCTGAATTTTCAGTGCCGAAAGTCCATTAAATTACTTGCCATATACCTTTTTCTTCCGCCGCGCGTCTTTCAGCGCAGCTCCTCGCGTCTATATCCTGATGTTTATTCCCGCAGTTCGGTTTAGCGCGCAGGAGCGTTGCTGCCATCAGCTGATAATTAAATCAAATTCTCCCCGCTCATCGGAGAGTATATATATGTCTCTAGAGGGTTCGCGTGCAATCATTACTAATGTACGCGATCCGCTGCGCACTCAGCCCGGCAACTCGAGCTTTTATTCGATTTAAACCAATAGCCCGTGTTAGCTCAAGTCCCGAGCTTTATTGAAAGATTGATTCGCCGGGCCACGTAATGTGCAAAAGACGAGCCGGCTCCTTTATCAATTTATCATTCTTTTATTAAAAATGTAGAAATGAAAAATGCCACTTAAGCTAACCTCTCTGTTCCAGCCAGCCACACAGCCGGTCGACCCTCGCTCTCGAACCTGTCGACAATGGCGTCGCGTAGGTGAGCGAGTCGCGGGCGCGAGTGAGGCGGCGGCTGCAGAGGGAAAAGACAACGGCGGCTCGCTGCAGCTGCGTGGCGGCATGGTGTTATCGTTGTCGGCTGACGCACGTGGATGCCGCCGTCGCCGCTGCTGTGATGCCCTTGCGATGCCGCGCCTGCCGCCGGCCTCCGCCCTGGGAGCAGCTCGGGAGCTCCGCGGCCGTCGCCGCGCCAGAGACGGACAGAGGAGACCCGCGCCCCTGGCGCTGCTTCCTGCCGCTGCTGAGCCTGCTCGTGGCGACGATGGCAGGGGGAGTGGGCTGCGCTGCGCCGCCCCAGCCGCCCACGAGATATGCCTCCAGGATCGTCGAGACCAAGTCCGGACAGATCCGAGGCATTTTGCAGGTATATTTTTCCCTTTCCCAGCCTTTCTCATCAATCTCAACTTTACATCCTTGGAGTGCAACGAAATATTTTTATGGATCAATTTTACATTAATCTTTGTTGGTACTATCAAATAATAAACTTTAACTAAAATCAGATATATCCACCCGTATTGATGCGCATCTAATAAGGAGAGTGCACACCCTTTGGAAAACGGATTTTCAGGGAACTTTGAAAGTCGATTTCTGCCTTATACCTAATAAAAATCATGTGCTCAAAATTTCGTCATACGGGCACTTTTCTTGAGATATGGGCTATATACTCTATTTCGTTAAAAACTGATGTCTCTTCTTATATGTCCTGCGTTACTTTGCAATTATTTATGGTGCGAAAACGAGCAAAAAGATTATAAAAGTATACAGCAAAAGCTAAATTTTAAACTCTGATTGGTTGAAAAATTTATAAGCAATCAAAGATAGTGTTAAAATTTTCTCTTCTGAATCCTATTTCTATAACCTGCACTATATCTTTATGCTATCTTTCATTACTTAAGAAAAACCTGAAAATTTTATAATGTTTTTGCTCATTTTCACACCATAAATAATTTCAAAGTAACAGCTCCAATAGTACGACGAAATAGAGTAAATTAGAGATTAGATTGTCCATATCTTAAAAAGGAGCTTTTTGACGAAATTGCGAGTACTGAGCTTTATTTTTAGATACCAGAAATAGACTTTCAAAGCCCCATTGAAATCTGTTTTCCAACGGGTGTGCACTCTCTCCTTGAAAGTTAATCCTTTTATTTCGAAACCTATACCTGCTAACGCTATCGACACGAATACTTTCAATAGCATCGTTTCCGCAGTAATAAAATACCATGCCATCGTGTGTTTGAATTTTGGTACTCGTAGACTTCTGAAAAACAGATTAGGGAGAAAATTTACACCCAATGTGCTCACGGAGTCAGTTCTGCGCGGCGCCTACTGACCCTTTGGCATAATCCGTCGCCAGAAAAGGGAGATTTTTTACGCCAAAGGATAATGGGAGAACGCTCCTTTATACGTTTTTCAGTAGAATGAAAATTCTTTCAAATGCATTGAATTTCAAACATACGTCGAGTTTTTTCATTCAATTAACGCGATTGCGATTTAAGCTCACGGGGGAATAATTTTTTAGCAGCACTCCCATTGATTAATTAAGCTAATGGCAATTTAGGAAATTTTAATTACTTCTCACACGCTCTTACGACATAAATTTCACGGATGAAATAATCGAAAGGATTATCCATATACGGGCGGGATTACCTTTACTGCCGTAAGAGGATGTAAAAAATTAATGAACATAATCCAGATGATAAATGCGAATAAATTTTTTTTTCTGAATTATATTTACGATTAATATGAATCAGCCGCGTAAAACATAATAAAGGCCTCGTTTATCGTAATTTATATAACGGCCGCCGTGTATTTTTCTCTAAAACCCGCACTTGGATTACGTTACGCACGCGCTGCTGCGCGCTCTCCGCACTCCCCTCGCGTTAATTGTCCCCATCCGTTAAAGGCGCACACGCGCTCGAGCGATTAAATCAAAAGACGACTTTTTAATCAAATTTATAAAGCGATCGATTTCAAAGTTGACGCGTGCGCCGGCAAACTGAAAGTAAATCATCTCGCCGCGTGCAGCGCATAGAAAAAGTGGGTGGAAAAATCGCTCGAAGCCATTAGCGGCACGGTTAGTATTACGAGGCGCCGATTCGATGAAATCTGCGCATCGAGGTTAATATCGTGCACGCGCGCTCGCGGCGCGACTGCGTTCAATTAAAAAGTAAAAAAGCTTTCAGTCATAACCACAATGCGCGTACGAACAGATGAGCCGCGTGAATGATTGATGTGTGACTTGGGCACTTATTGCGCGGGCGTCTCGACCAAAAGAGCTGGTGTTACGCTCCAGCGTGCATAATAACGTATGGACTCGCGCTCGATCGATATATACACGACCGCACGGCGCACGGACCTGTACATATATGTATGTATACCCACACACACACACAGCTCCATAAATATACATACTCATGCAGCCCGTGCGCGAGCGAGATCGTATATTTATGAAAGGCTTTGCACCGCGGTCGCGAAATATTCTCTCTCGAAGCGTTGCTCGCCCCTCAAAGTTAAGCGATGTTTATTCGCCAAGCGAGACGTGAAGCTTGGGTAAGACTGATGCGCGTACGCGGACGCGGCTTCTAGATTAAACATCTTATAATGAAATTTGTATAATGAGAATGGGAAGAAAACAATCCCCTTTTCGAAAAGTTGAAAAATATATTTTGTCGTGATGTCAAGCATGTGTTATGCCTCTATTGGAATTGAAACACAGGGATGATGTGGTTTGAGATTGTGTGTGTGTGTGTGTGATGCCTAATGCGTCGATTATCGAACATTTATTGTATTTCAATGAAAGCCGAATTTTCGCGACTTTTATGTTTAGGGATAAGTGAATTATGCAAATGGTGCAGCTGTGTATGTTGTGTAGATTTTGCCAACACTAATGTACTTACATATTAGCAAATAATATTTTGTTTTGTTACGGTATAACTTGGGCGGAAACTCGAAAGCTGCTTAGTAATGCACTGCCGGCGCTGCGGCTAAGTAGATAATGCCCAGGTCTGGTCAGACATGTTACATGTAGCGTAAACTTTGCTTTTTGCAATTATGTATTCCAGCCCGCAGTGTGAAATAACCTCGAGAAAAGGCATTAAATATACTTATATAGGTAATTAATACTCGACGCGATGACCCCGATGCAGCCCGAAACTTTGGTTAAAAGAGCCGAATCCATATTCCATATTCGTATATTCACTCGGTCGTTCGTCATGCTAAATATGGGCTCACGGGCTTGATAAACTTTTTCTCTCATTTCCTACTTGGCGCGCATACGCATCATCGCTTGCGAGAGTGCATCATCACACTAGGCGGCAGCTCTCACCGGAATTATCATCGTGATTACAATTTGCACGCTCCGAGCGGCCCATAAAAGATGAATTCCCGGGGATAAACAACAATCTCTCGCCATTATCGCAGGCGCACTCGCTAGCTCCCCCGCGCTCTGCGGACGAGCGACAAATCAGCGACGATAATTCACGAGAGCGAACCAGCGCATCGTCAACTTCCCCTCTCTCTCTCTCTCGCCCCCGTGTGCGCGTGCGCGCACGATCAATCATCATCGTAACTCGGCCACCACCGCCGCCCGCGCATTAGGCGTCCGTCCGCCGTATAAATTAATGCAACAATCCTATCGACGTACGCCAACCGCGGGGCCTGCTCTCGTGTGTGCCTGCACATAGCTATGGCTGCGGGTGAAGCCGCTCGTGAAAATCATTTCGAGCGCTTCGATTATGCGCTTGCCGCTCAACTTTTTCTCCCTTGCAGAGGAAAGAGGCTTGCTTATAATTGCACCTTTTAACCGGTTAATGCAGCTTTGTAATCATGTCAAGTGCGATGAGCTATTTTTCAACAGAATTTCACAATCAATTTACATTTATAATCATGACCATGTTTTTTATTTTCCCCCTTGATCACTTCACTTATTTGTAAATATTCCCTCAAAATGTTTAACGCAAATAAAAACATTCTGCGCGAGACTAAAAAATATTACAATACTTTTCGTTTTATGTTTCCGACCGAATCCAATCGGGAAATTTCACGAAAAAAGTTAAACGTTTCATTTTCATTTGGAAAGCGAAGAAATGAATAAAGTCGGAAAAAGCAAAGAAAGTTTTAAACATTTTTTCTTTCATTATATTTATTATAGAATGAATAATGTATTTACGAGAAAATTAATTTAAATCTCCGTACCGATCATAAATCGACCTATTATGCGATATTATATGAAAGAAGACGAAATTATATGAAAATATTTTAGTTATTGGGAAATGATTAATATATATATATAATATAGGGGTGTAGGAGGAAAATCCGCGGGATACAATTAAATCAGCTCCAAAGTACAAATATGCGGATACGTATATAATGAGCAATAAAGGCGTCCGCATTCCTAATTACAACGATTAAAAATCAATCGCTCCCTCGCTCGAATTCCGGAGAGTGGGAATTAAATGAAATTAGCCGAAGCGCCGCCACCGCACGAGTAAAAAGGGAATAATCGGTACGCGCGTGTGCCGCACAGAATTGAAGACGCTCTTTAAACATCATACCTCCACACACATAGGCAGGTGAAGGTGCCCGTAATTTTCTACATGCGGAGCGATCAATCGTCGTCCTCCTCCCTTGGCACATCCGACGCGCCGGACGTCAATTACATCTAATTGATATTCACATCGGTGCTCCCGCTGTACGGCCGTCGCTCGTGTGTCCATTGACTTGCAGGCGCGCTGGCGGCCATTTCGGCCAACTCGTGTGTCACTCGGGCCCGCGTACCGAGTCGTATCCTCTAAACGAGAATAGTTTCCGCCTCCCCCCTATCGGTGACATTTCATGCCGGTCGACGCATCGCGCGATATTACGCCGGCGAGGCGCGACGACCGCTACGCACCATCTATGTATGTATCTATGAATACGCGATTATTCCGACACCTTTCTAGCGGGCCGCGCGATCGCGATTACATCGCTTCCGATGCCCGCGCGCGATCTCGCTGTAGCTGCGGGATTACGCGCACTTCGCCCCACTGCTGCTATCTCCTATTTCACCGCCACTATTTCCTCTATCGCAGGGCCAAGCTTTTGCGAGGGAATTCTTTTCTTATCCTGAACAAATTGCTTATTTTAATATACTCGATTCCCCGCATTTTTCCGTTAAATATACTAAATTCAACGTTTGCAGTGTGTGCAACACAATTTATACTCTAAACAAGCACTTGCTCCAAATTCTTCGATAATTCAACTCGAAAATACTATAGCCCTCTGCGCGTCTTCTTATGGAAATGATATCGTGCCAAGTCCGCACTTACACAAGATAATTTGGTTGGTGCGCGAACTTAAATGTTTGCTAATGACGCTTACCAAACGGTTTTATTTCCGAATGAACGTTTGTCAAACTTAATAAAAGCTCGTCTGCAAACTTTTAACCAAACAATGTATAGCGTATAAATTAAAAAGCCAATCGAATATATGATATGATTCTTTCATTACGCCGTTTGTCGTCGAAATGAGCGCGTGCATCATCATGATTAATTTGCGCGGCCGCGCACATCATTTTTAATAAAGCAGGACGCGCATAACTTTGTAATGTAATTAGGGTAATGAGAAGTAAAAAGTTGAAAGCGCCGAGTCACGCGAGAGAATCCGCGAAAATAATATAATACTACGGCTTTGCGCGGTAATAATTCGTTAGATGGCTGCCAGTTCAACCGAGCTTCGTGGACATGAGGGAAACGCCGTTACAAGTAGCAATTTCGTACCCACATCGGTCAGATCCAACCATATAACGCGCTGCCTAATTCGCCGTATCGTAGTAACATAGTCGCAAAAGCGGGGGCAATCTAATAACGCCGAATTTATTCCATTCTGCGCGGACGCAAAAGCCCCGCGAGATATTTTTTACCTTTTCCGGCTTACACTCGGGAGCGAGAAGCTCTTTTTGACGTTTGAGCGCAGCTGTAATACGCTTAATTATGTTTCATTCTCTCCCTCGCTCGCAGCTGACGTCGGTTTAATTAGGGGGCTCGCCGTTGCCGGACTGCACAACGAACCCATTTTAATGAGTATATAGCATTGGGGATAACATTGAAGCCGGCTCGTGCCAGCTGATCTTCGCGAAATGCTCGCCCAATTGAATAGACATGTGATTTTAGGCCGAGGAGTAAATGGATCCAATTTTTAGAGCCATTACTATAGGGTAGAATTGATAATGGTAGTTTTTATCGTTTATTCGGGGGCAAGAAGATCCATCCCTAAAGTCCACAAGAATATTTATCCATACGTGACTGTTAGCGTGTAAAAGTTTTCCGGGGACATTATTGGCCCTAATGCTTCCTAGTCATTCGGATCACGTAGAGCCCCAGAAGTTTGTTCTCATATTCAACAAGTATAGACGCGCGGGGCAATACCAAACAGAGTCCTCTCCCTTTAGAAAACTTTCGATTATTGTGATTTCAATATACTATATATACAGCGTGCGCGTGCGAAAAAGCGTTGAACGCTTGCGGAGAATCGAAGAAAGGTTTTATAAAAGGAACGTGAGTTTGTTTTTTCCCGGCGGGCGAGCGAGCGGCTGCTTTTTGCGCCATCGTGCGTGATGTTCTCCTCGCTTTTCTTTTCATTTCGAGCCGGAGCTCGCACAATTAGTTTTATCACTTTCACTCGAGCTCTCGTCTTCTCCTCTATTTTTCCCTCTCGAGAGCCTTGCTGCTTTTTCTCTCCTATCTCCTTCTATATCTCCAAAGGCCGCGCTTGCTCCCGCTGAAGGGTGCTAAACTCGCGAAACTTTGACGATAAGCTAACAATACAAGGCGGCCGCCAGAGAAGACATAGGAGCTGCTGATGCTTCCCCTCGCCGGGCAAGCGCCTTCGCGGCCAACTTGGATCGTTATTCAATCATGAGAGAAAGATGGGAGAATTAATTTCCCGCCGGAAAAATAATCGAGTAATCAGTTCTTCGTTCTTCTCCAAACAGAGGGAGTGAAAGCCGAATGAATAGGGCGCGTTTTTTGTTATTTTAAAATCCAGACGGTTCTAAATATCCGATGGAAATTTTTCTTACAATCTATCACATTATTCAATTATAATAACAAAAGCTTCCCTGGTAGACAATTAACCATGTTTTATATAGCTAAACGTTTACTTAAAATACCCATTTTATGAAGTGGGAATACCATAACTTATTATTTCTCTTTGGTACATAATTATGAAATAATATGCAAGTGCGTTGTTATCCGCATAAAGTTGACTAAAAAATTGCCAACTTATGTATATGTTTCTACCAAGGTTTCAGTTGATTTTATATGATAAAATTGAGTTACTGCGACGGAGATGATCGCCATAACAGCATGTAAATTGGAAAGCATCCGCAGCGCGGCGCTTCGTTTGTTATTACACACATCGCTATCTGCTGTTATATCGTTGATTACACTGATGATGCGCATATTATTTCGGTAATTTTTAATGCAACGTTTGACATAGCAGCCGCGTGGCGCACGTGCTTGTTCGCTCAAAATAATTAGGTGCAGCGGCCGGTGCGCGGCGGGCAACCGCGAATTTCGGGCATTTATTAAAGTCGAAAAAGCACGCTTCAATCGCGTGCTCGGGCTTCTATATATACACACGTATATACTGCAAAGCGAATTTTCGAGGCGCACCGGCATTCGGCCCATCCGGTAACGCGGTATTACAAACTAACGTACAGCCGAGCGAATCGCAGCGCGCTATTCCTATAATATATCGGATAGCGCGTTTTAGGTTTATTCATACACTCGCCGCGGCAAATGAGATCCGCTCTGGAATCCCGAATATTCCGGGCGCGTCTATATTCTCGGCCGTCCTTTATACGGCACTTTTCTCTGGACGCAAGACCGACAAGGAGGCGCTGATAAGAGATTACGCTCACGTACGGGCTCGATTGATTTTCGAATGAAATCGTCTCCCTCCCCAGCCGACGCCCCCCATCGCCCGCCACCGCCGCCGCGGGGACAAAAATTATAATAATTCACGCGCGACGCGCTGTTTCGCAGTCAGCGCACGTTTAGCGCTCGCTCGGCCGCGCGCAGCCCGATTTTATTTTATTTCGCTCATTGCGCGCGACGCCGCCCGGAGAAAATGCGCCCCCTGGAATTTCCCTTATATTCGCGAGCGTCAGAACTCCTTTATATATTTCATATTTATACGCGTATAAGGGCTTTCGGTAGTCATAAAGCGAGAGCGCGCGACGATATTTATTTCAGGGAGAGAGTATTATACACCTGCAAATATTGCCGTGGCTCCGGATCAACGCGCTCGCGTTTTCTGTGCGAATTGCCACGGACTGCCTTTTATAGAGTCGGGGCGAAAAATATTAACGCCGAGAGCAATCTAGCACGCGCGCCTCGCTCTTTCCTTTCTCGCTCGCGATCTTTTGCCGCTGCAGCTTTTTCACCAGATATCAAGATTGAAAACTAATATCATAATGGAGAAATTATATTTTTACACGCGAGAGGTGCGCTCTGTGAATAATCATCGAGGAATGTCAAGGTATCTCCCTTCATTTACATCAACCTTTTTCATTGTGTGCAGCGAATGTTTTATTTTGGAGGCAATTATAAAAAGCTCAAATTTTTTATAAACTTGAGCGAATATTTCTTTAGAACAAAAGTAAAATATAGTATATCTAATAGAAAGTTTTACGAGTCGTGGCGAATAAACCATAAATTGCAGAAATCGATTTGGACAAAATTCTAATTCAAAAGAATCGAAAAGGAAGAAGGGTCGTAAAATAAACTTGATCATTCAGGAGGAAATTTTCAGGGAAAACATTAGAAAATTTTAAATTTCGAGAAAGGAAGTTGATTTTTCCATTTTGCGGTAGTAAAATCTTCACTGTTCAAAATATGCAGAGAATTTCAAATGCTTTTCTCAGTTACAGACCTTAAAATACACTTTTGCTCAAACTTCTTTTTCTCCGAAGTAAGTTTTTGAATTTTACGTGTGGAGTATTTTAATTCCCAACTCTTTTCAATTTTAAAAGTATAATTAACCTGTTCAATGTCACGGCTACATTGTTTTATTAAAATGAAACAACACAAATTATTAATATTCATTGTGTCGCAGTATTAAATTTTGTCATTAACGTTTAATTACTTTTCATTCGATCGCACCCACACTCAACTTTAAACTAATTAGTATTCTTACATTCTCTAGGAATTTCTGTCGCACGTCAATTATTTCCTGTTTTCATGCATCACCGAACTTGACGTTAGCACATTGTCAAAAGGGATTCGAAGCGGGTCGGCCGGGAGCGGCACACGTAAAATTTTTCATAAAAGCACGTAATATTATGCACATTTTACAGAGTACATGTATTTTTATGGTATAGGACTCGCAATCTCCCATTCCGCGAGCATAAAGCCGTACTGCTGCACACGTGCGGTCGGACAATCCCGGTGGAAACTCAATATTTTGGCTTTTGCTCTCTTCAGTGGAATGTAAAAATACTAAAATAAAACATACGAGCGAAATCATCGGCCGGTTTCCATTATACGTATATCATTCGATAGGCTCTTTTTAAGAAAATCGAATATATTTCTTGTATAAATGTTTATATTAAAAATAATAATTATCTCACGTTATTTAATAAACAAGCAATTCAACAAATATTCGCATGATTATCAAGATTGTCGTTATAAGCAACTAAACATTCTTCCTATAAAAACTGTTCATAGCTATAATGATTTGACTTATTTCTTTAGCTTTATATAAAAACATAAAATTAATTAAAGGTAAAATCCGAGCTTATGAATAGCAACTTCGAACCGTTATAAAAGAAATCTAACCTTCGTCAAACTCTGTTGTATGTAGGTGCGTTGTAATATGGAACCAAATGGCCTGACTCTATCACTAATTGTGTCAACAGTACACTCTTATTTTTTATTTACATTGAGTATTAATAAATAAGAAAGGTTTTTGTGATAATATAGTATACTAATTATTGTACGCGCTATTACTGTATTTATTAAATTTGTATTAGACCATATGGCCTCTGTTATGATATATATTAATAAAAAATAAAATAAATAATATGACTGAATTAAAAGAACGAAATATTACTTACAATATCATGTTATTCTATGAAAGCATTACATTACTATTGTTGTACATATTTGCGACTTTTTACTAAATGAAAATCAAGCAAAATATTATTCATAACAGATGTATAAAACTACTAATACTCATTCTACTCTACGGTAAATCCATATAGCATCTCTAACAAAACCATTTCATCAACAATTCGAGTGCCGAAAATAGATCATAAGCGAGAATACTGACTCTCGGGCGGGCAATGCATTTCAACGGCGTATTTTGCAGTTTTAAAACAAACTCCCCATATAATTCAGCGCCTGGCCCGATTGCCGGCCGATAAAGTACAAAAATAGTTGAAATACTTTTAAAAGCCCGTATTTTATGCGGCACACATGCGCTGACACAGCCAGCTCTCTCATCGAAATCGATATTTACCTCGTATTTCAACTCCTCCCGCGATTGACTAAAATTTCAATCCCGCGGCGAAAATCCACGCTGAATTATTTATCTATGCATTAGATGCGATTTATCGCACCCCTACACACACACACACACACACACGTATCTGTGAAAGAAAAGAAAGTGCCTGACGTCAATATAAAGTTTCCCTCGTCGCAGGAACTGAACAGCCAGCACCTGGACCCAGTGGAGGTGTTCCGTGGCATACCGTACGCTGCGCCGCCCGTCGGCGACCTGAGGTTCCGCCATCCCCAGCCGCCACTCGGCTGGAAGGGCATGAAGCGCGCCGACACCTTCGGCCCGGCCTGCCCGCAAAAACTGCCAGACATACGCAACCAGACGGCGGCGCTGCAGGATATGCCGCTCGGACGCTACAATCAGCTCGTCAGGATCGTCAAGTTCGTGGCGAATCAGAGCGAGGACTGTCTATTTCTCAATCTCTACATTCCCGGCAGTGGTGAGTCTTTTTTTATATACGTACTTTTTTTTCTATTACCTTCAACATACAGAAAAGTCTATGTGTGCGCAAAGTGTAGCAGTGTTCTTTTCGACAGAGTTTATGTACTGGCTTGTAGACGAGCGCGCGTTATTTTGATTTTCCTCGTGTAGCACAACGTGCGGGCATATATAGCACGTAAAAAATGTTATTTAATCGAAAAATGAAGAGTGGCCCGAGAGCGACATACGCTTACAGGGTTGTTTTTTTTGTCTTTTTTTTATGTACACTCGCATCGGCATAAAAAATACTTCACGTCGTGAAAAAATACGGGCCGCATAAATTCTTTCCTATTTGCTGATAAAACCATGCAAAATATATATACTTCATGTATATACTCGAGTGAGCATATTTGTTCGGTGTTACACGTATATATACCGGGTGCAATATCGAGTTTTTATATATATATGTCGTATATACCTATATATGGTTTTATATATAAGGGAGCGGGAAATTTCGATTTAGCAAAAATACAACTTTGAAATATCGCATTGCGGTACGATCGTAATTTAATTTATAATTTGTGCAACAATATCGCGAGAGTCGGCAATGCGGTACTCGCACGGGATATGAAAGAGAGCGAGGGAGAAAAATTGAAAGTAGGTAACTTTGAAATGGCTTTTCATTAAACAGATCGTTAAATACAACGCATAAAAGCACTGAAATTCGAGCTCGATGTGCGTATTATGTATCGACGAGAGCGCTATCATTATATCCAACTTACAACGCGCAAGCTCGACAATGCAGTCGCGAGCTTTCGCACCGATTCCGCGAGCTCTTTTTCTCCGGCGATTTATCATTACTCTCGCGCGTTCATATCATTATATTCGCGAAATTCAGCTCCTCTCCCACAGGCAAAAATAGCCAGCCGAACAGTGCACAAAGGGGCTAAATCCGGAAAGAGCATACAGGAGTAGGGAACGAGACATTTATGAAATTCCGGGAGCGCGAGACGAAATTTAATTTAACCGATGCAACGCGCGCGCAATGATGCGAAGAGTTAATAATAGCCGGCGCTGTCGAGCGTTGTATACTGTTTTATGTGTGCTTCGATGATGCCAGCGAATCCTGGCGAATTCTCTCTCTCTCTCTCACTCTCTCTCTCCTGTCTTTTTTTTCGCAAACGAGATTAAAGGCTTTTAATTCGACAGCTGACGCGTTCGCGCGTCATATTTAAAATTCGCTAATTCGGCCGAACCATTTCGCGCTCTGTCGCTCCCCATCCCCGGCTTATAATCGACCGAGTGTGATTGCCGGAGAGCTAAGCGTTTTTCGTCGGGTGTTAACACGAATTAACGCGAATCACGCGACCCGATGAGTCGAACTCGCGTATTTTCTCCTTTGGATCGCAGACAGCGCCACTTTTAATAGCTATAGCCGTACGTGTGTGATATAAATTCCTGAATAGTAGTTACTTTTTCAACTGTAAACAGAACGCGTTAAATTGGAAAATCTGAAAAGGTAAAATGGGGGTTTACTTTGAAATAGGGAAAAATAGCTTTCACGCTCTCAGCGATGATACGCATAAGCGCTGCGGAAGTCGTTAGTTACACTCGACTCTTTTTTTCCAGTCTCCCTGTGCCAATTTTCAAGCAAAAAAGCTTACCGTCAGAGAGAGAGAGAGAGAGAGAGTGTGTGTGTGTGTACACGCATACACGAGAACATTTAGCAGCGCGCGCGCGCGCTATTATGGCCCGAGGTAAAAAGCGCAGCATCGAATGGGCGTTAAAGTGACGGAGGAACTCCGCACAGCAGGCGCACGGCACGCACGCTCGCTGTGTATATCCATTAACGCGAAACGGTTAGCGAGACTGCGCGCATATCCGCATCCCCCTACGCTTTTTATTAATGCTCCTTTGGCCGCACTCCTCCCCCTTTTTTGGCCAGCTGCAGTCTGTGTGCGGTTCGAATGGCCGTGCGCGAGTAAATAAGTGTCAAACGTGGCTGGTTTGTTAATTTTTGCGCCTGGATAATGGAAATTTTTCACGCGGGAATTTACAATGCCAACAGATATCGACGATGGAGATAATGCCGCCAAAATCGGGAATTCCCGGCCCTCTGATCATTATGCTATACGTATTTCAGCGCGGAGTGCGCAACTGTTTTTGCCTGATTTTCTGTAAAGAAAGATATTTTTTTTTTATAACGAAAGACTGTCGGTGCGAAGTGTTCAATAAACATGCGAGCGATATTGCGTTCTGAATATACGAGGAAAGATAAAATTGCAGTAATCTTTTTTTTTTTTTTTTTTTTTTCATTTTCATTTTCAATGTACTCGGTTAGTTTGAAAACAGAAAAGTTAATAGTACGGGGAGTAATGAGCTTTTTGTAACTCTCTAAAAGGTATACAGTGTGCAGCATACTCTTTAAAAATGAGTTTAAATATTGGCTGACAAGCAATCAGAATTATAACGTTTCAGCAGTGAGATTGCATAAAATATTAACCAAAATGATAAAAGCCAGCGAGTTTAAAGTATGGCAAAATTCTTCTTTTAGGTCCTTCACGGACTTTTCCGAACTTTTTGTCCCCCTTAGTAAGAAAAATATTTTGCTAAGACGAAAGGAGGAGGAATTTCCGGCGAGAGTATAAAAAAGCTTACATTTTAATTAAATTTTAATGAGAAGCCGGATCTTATTCGTGAAGCGCGGAAATGTAACGAAAGCCTTTCTCGCCTGTAAAAAAAGAACACGAAATTGACCTAGTTGCTTCGTTTTCTCCTTATACTTTAATTACTGCATGGCAGTTTAGCAAGAACCCTCGGGACACATTGTAAATCCTACAATAATAACATTAAATTTTGTGAAAAAGACGAGCTTGCAGGCTCAAAAGTTCAGGAGGGCCGCTAATTAAGCAAGGTGTTCATTCCCACCATTAAATTACGCGGACAAAACGCGAATAAATAAAAAACAATTCAATATGTTACACGAGAGCAAAGTTAAATTGGCATTTGAATGACTTATGGCCTCAGCAGCCGGCGCCACCCGGCCTTTATTACCCCTTTCGCAGCAAAAACAAATGAACCAATCTATGAATACCGATAAATTCCATTGGCTGTCCGAACCGCGTCCGCACGGCAAGGCAAATGCAATCGGCCGCCGCAATTCCGCAACGATTAAAACCGCCGGCCTTCCGCACTCTACCGACAAAGTAACGTGAAAAGCTCGTATATAGTTACAACGAGGCAACTCTGATTTTAACGCGTGTTTACAAGCGGTAGCGGAGAGAGCCTGGGAGACGCGGGCAAAGTTAGCGGAGCCCGTGGCCGATGGAAATTCAATTTTCACGAACCCAATAAAACCTCTCTCTAATGGCCGAGCTTGCAGCGTCTCGCAAGAGCTTACAGCGAGCAATTTATGCGTATGTATAACCGTGCAGGTTTTAAGCGCAATCGCAACGGACGACGCCGATTTACCGGTTCACCATGAGTTATTGCACGCTTGGATGTATATTTCGATTTTCTTTTTCGAGAATAAAACAGAGAAAGAAATGTGCATTTATATAGTTTACCAAATTGTCTCGTAATTAATTGTGGCTCGCGATCGCTGTGTGCTAACTTTACGAGCGAGTTATTAACGCAAATAAAAGGTTTATACCATATTGTGTAATGAAATTCTGAATGAATGTATAATTAATTATAATTTATGAAAACCCGTTAAATAAAGATAATACTGTGTTTCAATATTCGCTGGAATAAAAAACCTTTGTAAAAGCCGCAATTCCAAAAATCCCAGATTAAACAAATGAATATTCGAAAATACGGGGAATTTCCTCTTGCACGTGTCTGCCGCAGGAAATGTAAAACTTCTGTTTTGTCAATTACAGGCTTTCTGAATTAAAATTGATTTAAATGAAGAATTTTCCTCTTTTATTTGTTTTATTTTTGCATTGGTGCACTCTCCGAACCTCTCTAATCTACTCCCGTTAGCACTGACAGCCTTTCAATGAGGAGAGAGGGCTGAGCGCGCAACGTGAAATTTCTCAAATTTTCTCTTTTTTTATTTTTTATGAGAAAAGTCAAGTCCTTTGTTTCATTTGTTTCATCGGGTGTACCTATATAGGTATTGCCTATATATGACGATATTTTCGCAAAAAGTCCATTAACTCCTTCGCAAAAGTGCCGAACACCTTTCGGGCCTAGTTTTTCCTATTCTTTGTACAGAATTACAAATGAATAAGTGGCTAAAAGTTGAAGAAAAGGCCTTTTTGCATTTATTTTAAAATTTTGAAACTTTTAATTGTACATGATTTTTCTCCTATATTATGCGATACAAAAAGTAGGATAAACCAGGCATATGCCTTGAAAAAATAGAGCACTCTATTGTATTATCAAATGCGAAGTTAACGGAAATTTCGAAATAAACAAAAATTAATTGAAGTAACAATTTAATAAAAATTTCCTCTCGACGTTTGTCTTTCAATTTGATCGGTTACTGATTTTTGTTTAACTTTTTCATCAACTCGCGAAAAGAGGGTGCAAAAGATTTTTCAACTTGAAAAGAGCGTAGCGCGAAATAAAAGCACGACTCGAGCACGGCCCGACACAGTGCGTCCGTATATATCGGCGCAGAGAGCGGAAAAAAGGGTCGAGCGAGCAAAACGGCCGGATGGAGGCGGAAAATCTCTCCATAACGAGAATCCCTCTTCGATTTACCAGCGCGTAATCCCCGCTGGCTCTTTTTTGTTCAACCCCATTTTTCTTCGCGCCGCGCGCCTGCTGCTACTGCAGCTTCGACAACACGGCGAAAAAGAAGCTAAACTCCTGTTCCGCCGACTCTCTCGCGCGCTTTTTCCAAATTCAAGTAATCGGCCGTGCGCATAACGAGGAAGTCGCTTAGAGCACAGACTCTCCGGGGGCAATAAGAGCGTAAATTATCGCCTCCGCCTTAATGAATTTTCGTATACGACTAAATCGCTCGTTTTAACTTTCTTCTCAAGCGGACAAATGCCGCTAGTGCGCCTGCGCAATTACCAAAGACGCGTATATATATATAGATATATCCAAGAAAGAACAAGAGTGAGAGAGAGAGCTTCGGCTAATTAAATGTCCAGTGGCAGCAGCTGGCTCTCGGTTGGATTTTTGCAGCCCTCCCCCGAACTTTTGAGCTGCGCCAGATATCGTCTATGAAGTAGTAATTAAAGGAGCATTCGTTGGGGGAAAAGTAACAGGTCTCTTTTCTCCTTGCTCCTAAAGAACTCCTTCGCAGAGCCGAAGATCTACGAGAAATGATATTGTGGCGCAGCACTTTGAGCGGCGTGTATAACGCCGATTTAATTGCGCCAGATTAAAACTTCCGCGCTGCCTTATATATACGCGCTCGGAATGCCAAAAACGTCCTTCGAACCGAAATTTTAATCTACACTTGGTCTCGTATTCCATGTTGTTGGTAAATTTTATATAAATTCTCCGAGTTAATTTATGCAGTACATAAATTATGATAATGCCGGCGCGTGGCACGAGTTCTTTTTCGAGCCGACTGACTAAAAACGAAATTTAGCATAAACATATTAATTATAAAATACCACACAGCCAGGTGGAGCATACGAAAAGCGAAACTCGGAGATGCAAGCATTGCAAGCACGCGCGCTTTTTCGGCCTCCTCCTCCTCCTCCTCCTCCTCAGCTGGCCGACGGTTTATTTTAATCAACCCGGGACAGCACATCAGCCTCATCCCCAAAATACTTGGTATGCATAAACGCATTGCCGATACGGCCGAGCGCGGGAAGAATATTAATGAGGGATCGTAAGTGTGATGCCAGCGAGCTAGTGACAAGCTGATGCGATTTCCCGAAGGAGCGCCCTGCGCCAGCGTATAATAAAGTCCAGCCTAATACCGAGGCATATACGTCTGGTGTGTTGTTGCAGGTGCACGAGGACTGGAGGCGCCTTACGCGGTGATAGTTTACATCCACGGTGAGAGCTTCGAGTGGGGCACCGGCAACATTTACGACGGCTCGGTCCTCGCCAGCGCCGGCCACGTCATAGTGATTACCCTAAACTACCGCCTCGGGATCCTTGGTACGTATATACCTCCCAGCCTCAACTCCTTCTTTTATATATGATGACCGCACGTAGACATGCACGTTCAAAAACTCTTCCAACTGCAATTTCCCCTTACGCTACGCCTCTGCAGCAAGGTCAAACTTTCGGGATTCTGTGGCCTTCTAATTATGCGCGATTAACTTCCTGCTAAGCGTTGCGCGAAAAAACTTTTCTGCAAACTCCATTTTCGTTTTCCGTTAAATTTCGCTGGACTATTGAATTTCGCTGCAGTTCAACAGCTTATATATTATAGTTTTTAATATAGAGAACGCTGAATTCTCTATTTTCATAGAGAAGTTAAATCCAAAATTTCTCACTCTAACCTAAAAAACCATTTGAAATTTATAAAAATGCATTCTTTAAGCTTATACTTGATAAATTTTACTCAATAAATCAAATTGAAAAACGAAACACAATTTAGTTATGACAGTTTAATTTTGAAATATAAATATATGGAAGAAGGTCAGGATAATTTTGCTTACATGTAGCCATTTCGCAATAGTTATACTCATTGAAAAACACGAACAGGCTTCCTGAGGACCAAGCCAATAACAGACTCGGCGGACTCGGCGCTGAGCGGCAACCTCGCGCTCCACGACATCGCCATGGGCCTGACGTGGGTGCGCGAGAACATCGGCGCGTTCGGCGGCGACCCCACGCGGGTCACCCTCATGGGCCACGACACCGGCGCCGCTCTCGTGAATTACCTTCTGCTCGCGCCCTTCGGCAAAGGTGAGTACTACCTCTAACTAATTTGCCGCTCTTGGCCATGCCCGTATATATACTTTATAGCCCCGTCCCCGTCCTTTGTCCCTAAACATTTATAGCAGCATATAAGTTGCTAGCTTTGTTCATCTTTCGCTTCAGCTTTGTCTTTAGCGCGATGAATTAATTATTCTCTCCGTCCCGGGAAAATGAACTGTCGTCTCCTGCCCCGCGCATTTTACACGCGCGCGTTTACGAACGTACGGGGCCCGACACGTGTTAATTAAAAATTACACCGCGTTTCCGCGACTGGCACTCAAAGCCAGTTCTCCTCACACGTGCGCTTTTTGTTAATTATTCCGAAAGAGGTGCTCCTTTTTGTCGCATATAAGAAGCCCAACGCGCGTGTATATATGTTATAAAGTATAAAGTGCAGACTGTTGGTACAATGGAGCGTTTTAATAACTCGTGTAGCTATGTTACAGTGTATAAGCCCTCGTAAAGCTGCGGACTTTGCATTTATTTACATACATTAATTCGGGGCTTGCTTTTGACGAACTAAGGAGTTTAGCAGTATTAAGTGCAAGGATGTATTCTTCCCTCTTCTTTTTCATGCGACACGCTGCTGATATGCCTGAAAGCAAAGTATAAATGGAATTAGGGGGAGATGAGAAACATCTTGGGATATAATCTCGCGCACATTAATTATAGGTGCATGTGTGTGTGTCAACGAGGGTCAAAGCAACGGGCGGTATGTCGAAAGGACTTTGTCTGAATAATACGCGGCAAAGGTCGTCCCGTCGTCTGAAACTCGAAGATAATCTTCTTAGTCCCTTTTACGAGCTATTACACCAAAGTATTCTCCTAAAACAACCCGACTTCTCCGATCCCTTCGCCGGCAAATTGTTTTCATTATACTTTAATTCGATAATACAAATCACACCAACGGCCCAAATAATTTACTTTCTCATTAACCTGCTCGTAGAAAAAAGAGTGAACTCGCAAATTATCGAGAAAAGAAAAATCACGCGGGGGCAATATACGAGAGGTCGATGCTTTGTTTCCCGAATTCAGCGCACAGGCGAATCCCAGCCAGCCGCCTCCTTTCGGGCGTGTTACCCAGTTTACGTAGTCGGACAGAAATAGCTTACCCGGTAACTCTGAGATGCGCGGCAAGTTCCCTCAAACCGTGTTTGCGCAGGAGTTTCCTCGATGCGAGAGAAAGAGGGAGAGAGAGAGAGTGGGTATACCTGCTGTCGATTCGCGCTCCAGTTCCTCGTCTTCCAATTTTTCGCCGCGCGGAGACTAGTGCGCCGCGCCTCGATCGTCGAGATCGAAATCGTAGGCACGGATTCGCCGGAATTGTTTTGAAAATGGCGAATCGCGCGCGTGCAGCTTATTGTTATTTTCACTTTTGCGCTTCCTTCTGAAATAGAAATGTAAATATGATTTATTAAATTTGAAGCGGTTTTAATATAATGCAGCTCGTTTATAAACCCCGTGAAAAATGGCTTTTTCACTCCGCTATTCCACTCGCACGAAAATTTCCCACAGACGCTGGTAATTAAAAACTTTACAGGTAAATTAGCTAAAAGCCTCCATTAAAGTTTTTATACCATAGTTCAGTTAGACAATGCCTCCAGCAGGGCAGAAAATAACATTTACATTGGAACTCAATTTTTCCGCGCGCGCGCACACACACAACACACACCGTGGGGGCGCACGCACCGCCCCCTCGCAGCCTCCTGGAATAGCTCGTTAATTATAAGTGGGAGCTTGCGCACACTCGAATTGACGAGTTTAACGCAGCAGCAGCAGCAGCAGCAGCAGCAGCAGCAGCAGAAAGCCGGTTATATCGATCGATTAAGTGCACTCGCACGCTCGCACGTTTTTTTGCGTCTAGATCGAACCGTCTAATTTTCGAATTACTTCGTTCTCGGATTTTCCACTGATCCCTCTTAAATTGCCTTTCGCTCCACCGGCCGGGCGTGCCTCTTTTTCTGCCTTGCCCCGTCAGAGACGCTTTTCGACGCGAGCATGTGGTATAACACACTGAGGGAGCTTTATATATAGCGTATATACATAGAACAGACACAGGAGGTGGTTGAGCGTTTGACGGCCATTGTGCGCCGGGCGAAACGTGAAATTAATCGCTGCGGTGGCTCTTTGGTCAGTACAAAAGTATTAAGTTTCGTCTCGAGATCAAGGGGAGATACTGATTACGGGGGATAGTCGGTGGGAAAAGTTTATGAAACGCTGCTTTTTCCAACAAATATAAAGCGAGCAAATATAAAAAACGTCTTGATGAATAAATGAAAAACGCAACGCGGACAGTGTATCAGAATAATTTAATCATCCCGTCGCCTCGGCTAAAAATTAAATAACCCAGAGCGGAAGACGTTAGGGAATTTCTAAAGGCTGGCATCAGCCCCTTCCTCATGAGAAAATATGACGTCGGGCCGCAAG
Organism: Torymus auratus; assembly: GCA_900474315.1. NCBI lineage: Eukaryota > Metazoa > Arthropoda > Insecta > Hymenoptera > Torymidae > Torymus > Torymus auratus. The sequence continues at coordinate 32,902 of UXGD01000924.1, forward strand.
TCACAAGCCGTCGCGGAGGAAAAAGACGATGATGCTGCAACGCAGCCCAGCGAACGCGCGATAAGCCCGGAAGTTCCTTCCGCTATACATATACATTCCTCCTCATTTTTCCCTCCGGCTGACCTACTACTCCTTATCGTTCCGCGCTGCAGCCTCGCGTCGAGGGCAAGAAAAGCGAACCAAATTGGTCGCGTGCGCGCGCGTCGCGGGCTCTGGAATCGCTTTTTACTCCCCCTCCGTAAAAGAGCGTCTGATTAATGGACATACAGCACTGTGACTCGTGCATGTGTGTGTGTGTCTCTCGCAGCTCGCTCTCTCTCTATATAGGTAGCGGCTCTCCGCGGGATAAGCGCGCTCGAGTGGCGGACTCAATGGCACAGAGCGCGAGCTGTCAAATCAGGATGTCAGCCGCGAGGGATGAGAACCACAACCGTGACAAATCGTTCGAGTTCATTCTCCGACGATTCATCGCCAAGTGGCTGTGCAGCAGTGCAATGCTGTGCTCGAGGAGAAGGCTAGATGTGGGAGATACGCGAGTGGGAGTGTGTCCTTTTGCTCTGTGCAGTCTGCAGTGTGCGTGATCTGCTTTTGACCCCGTCGAGTCGCTGGCTGCATTATAAGTGTCCTCGAGAACGCGCTAATCCTGTCTTTCAGACTGAAAGGGTTAAAAAACCTAATTGTCATTCCGCCTGCACGGCTGCACCTGATTCGATCCGTAAAAGCTACTTTCTAATTCCTTGGCTGCGTTGTTTCCTCTTTATTTCAATTACGATAGTACCACACCTTCTTTTACGACGTGTATACAGTCTGAATTGATTACTTTTACACGAAGAAAAATTTTCTAATGGAAATTATTATTTTCTATAGGAATAGATCTATAAATTACTACAATTTATAGTTCAAATTGACAATATTTTGTCACTTTTACTAGATAAACGGCAATTTTTACTATATACTAGCAAAATTAAAACGCGCGTACTATTTTGTTTTTGAGGTTATAAATATCACTATTTTCCACTATGATAAGATAGTTAGATACATGTTTCAAGCAATTTTTACTTCTAAAAATATTCGAATATTCACGGTTTTTTCAAATAACCAATCACGTCGAGTCTTTAAATGAGCCACTACTTCCGGCTATCATTCTTTTAAGAGTGGAAATTATAGTAATTTTACGAATACGTAACAAGTAGGGACGTACAAAGAAACGAACAAAACCTACATATGTACACTTGTTCAGAGCTTCACAAAATATTAAATTTTATAAAAATTTTAATCTCAGCAAGTGAAAGGAAAAATGAAAAGAATAAGGGTGAAGCTAAAATAAGTAGAAAAATCAATATTACGTGCCACGTTCAGTAGTAAAAATTGAAGAAAAAAAAAACGAATTTTTAAATATTTCCTCTTTTATATGCACGGATTAATTTGTATGTAAATGCTAACATTCGAATTAATTCTTTATCTTTTTAACAGTTTTATACGTTTCCTATTAATACTTATCGATGCCATTCGTTGGGATCCTTCGTTCATTCTATTATCCAAAGTCGAAAAGATGAAAACCTAAGGAATAATTAGATACGTAAGGAAATAGTTATTATATCTTTTTAAACAATTATTCAATGAATTTTGAATAATTTTCAATGTTCAACTAAGCTTTCTCGCAATGCGCAATAAATATTGTTGAAATAAATGAAGAATATCGAAAATACGAAGCCAATGCACACTCGATAGCATCAGTTTCTATTTAGCCCAATCAGTATCGACGTGACATTGGAATTCCGCGGGACCGCAGATGTAAGCGCGATATCTTTCCGAAAATTAACGTCGGCATCATGATTCGTCGAAACAGACGGAACAGAAAGAAAGGCCTGGTCTGCCCCCGCAATCGAATTGGTTTCTCGTCAGTAAAGCAAACGACATAAAGATTTCAATCGAATCACGCGGGCCGAGCCCTCGGGGGGCATAACGCTAATAGAAAGCGAGAAGCCAGTCAGCAGCGGCAAGCCCAGATCCTATACACGATGATGGGGTTAAAAAGAAAGCCGCGCCCTATATTTTCCTTGCAGCGCCGGAGAGGTATAATAATATAGGAAAAACGCCGAGGGTATAGGTACATGTAGACGCGTATAGGTGTGCGCGCACATGCACGGGAAGCGTAGACGTACGGCTCGCAAAGGCTTGTTTGGCCGAGGTCAGCTGCTGCTGCTACCTATAAGAAAGGGGAGGAGAAGCAGCGCGCGTTGCTCTTGCCACCGGTGCAGGCCAGGGAGAGAGGAAGACGTAGCCCCGGGCCCGAGCTACGACTGTTTACCTTGGCAAGATGCTTCTAGCTCGCTTGCAAGTCCGCCTCGAGACCGTCTCTCCCTCTCTATCCTCTGTGTTTGTACTCGAGTGGATATATCGAATTGAAGATTCAAGACGCCGATGGACGAGCCCTCAATCTCAATATCTCCCTCCTGTAGCCCCGATTTTGGTCAATATCGCGGACGCGAGGTCTTATTCAAATCGCGGACCGGGGGACTGTATAATGTCGACCTGTCGGAATTGCGGGCTTGATCATATTCATGCCGATTGTCATTTTTAATCCGAATTAAATATTATAATATTTACTTCCTCGGTGCTTATGTAGACATGAATACTGAAAACTAATAGGGGTATGTCGTTCGATATATCAATCTCGATAAATCGGCCAAGCTCTTTGCAATTTCCATTTCTACACGGCAAGTTCTTTCGGCGAATCTGTTTTTCCAGAGCACTCGTATATCGCTTTGAAGCTAGATTTATCTCGTGCTTTCTCTCTTTCTCCCCCGGCTGTTTGCCTCCCTTTTCGAAATTTACATTTATAGAAGGTATATACACGCGTTGAGAAAGAGAAGGCCGCCAAGTCGCTCGATATCAATATCGCGCGGGTGCAGCGCGTAATCTCAAAGAGCCTCGACAATAAACATTTTCCCCCGGTATATATTTACACTCAGGCGCATATATTCCAATATCTCCGAACGTTCCTCGTATTTGACTTTTTGAAATAAGTACCTTTTAAAAATGCAGTACTAAAAGTCCTGAAATAAATCATTCCGGAAAATATCGAGCGGGCACGTATCCCGGCCTTTGTGCAGCACCTCCAAAGATATCCTCCTAAAATCGGAAGCAGCCCACGAGCTCTTCTATATACCTATAGCGTCTGGCCGGGGACCCCGGAGAAAGCCGGAAACTGAGCCGAGACGCGACGTGCTAAGGCGCGAGCCTGCGTGAAAAAGGGGCTCCATCTCTCGCATTATATATAGTCCAGGGGGGTCTTTACTCGAATCGCCGCGCCGCCGCCGGGGCATTTCCGCCGCCCGGATGTTGACCTCGATCTTCCACGCGAGCGAGCGCTAGTGCAGCCGTCCCGAAGGCTTTTTACGTCCAAGCTGCAGCGGCCGTTCTCGCCCGCGAGGATTAATTCGCAAGTGCTTACTCTATGGGCTTGCTCGGCCAGGGATGCTTGCTGTACACTTTTCCTGGCTTATTATATTGTTGCTTCAAATTTTCGACTAATTTTTTTCAAACCTTTGTCCTAACAATGAAAATCCTATATCTAATTAATATACATTAATTTTATATACATCAGCTATATTTGAAGTACAATTTAAATTTCGAAAATTACGCACGATATAAATCCATTAGAATTGCATGGAATTTTATCTTATTTACATCACTTTAATGCGGATCCCGATATTGACATCACAAGCCCCCTATATAAATAAAGTAACCCGCGAGGAAGACGTATTTCCTAAGAGTACCTTTCGAAGTAAAAATAAATTCGATTAAGATCTCTAAACGAATCCCAAGAATCCTTTATAGAACGCTTAAACGATTTAACCGCGTAAATGCGGCGCACTTTGAGAAATTGAAAGCCCCAGAGCGCGCGGAGAAAGGCGCGTTCCCGAATGAGCGGCCGAACTCTTAGACGTTATTAAAACGCAGAAACATTAAAGTAAATAGAATTGCGTGGCCCCCTGGCGAAAAAGCGACGCGCACGCGCGCACAGCCCAGAGTCAGAAACGAAATCGACGAGGAAAAAAACATCAGCAATCCTGGGGGTGGGGGGAAGAAAGAGTTACCCCAAGGAAAAAAGGAGCCGCGCGCAAAGAAAGCGCAAAAAAGGAATAGCTCGCCGGCTCGCTGGTACGAGCAGCAAAAGAAGCACGAGAGAGAGAGGAAAAAGCGAAAACGACGAGATCGAGGAAAAAGCAAAGGAGAGCGCGCGCGCGCGCCACCGCGAGCGTAAGAAAAGAGAGGAAGAAGTAAAGACTTTTCGTCTAGCGCTTGTGCACAGAGGCTTTGCCGGCTTTTCGCGTGAGAGAGGGAGAGAGTCGACTTCCGGCCCGAAGGCTGCCGCGCTTAAAGTGGTCACCGGCTCCTTTTTCCGGTGGGGGCGCTCCTCGAAGAACGCGGCCCGCTTTCGCCCGAGGGGTGGCGAGGGGCGGCGAGGGGCAGCTCGCACTGTCGTGCAGGCCCGCGACGCACGCGCAAGCGCTAGTCCTTTTGGTAATTAGAGAAAAGTAGCGCCGACTTTTCCGCCGCAATTAGGGCCGGGCACACGCCTGCGTGCGAGCATGCATGCTCGAGTAAAACTGCTGCTGGCGCAGCTTTCCTTTTTCCCTTTATAATTACCGCCAGCAGAACGTCTAACGGCTCTTCTCCCCCTCCTTTTTTGTGCTCTCTTGACGCGTTTCGTAAAGCTCCCATTTCTCCGCTTTTTAGTTCGAGAAATGACAAGTACTTTTCCGCCGCGCGCTATTGTGCGCTACTAAATTTAGAGCCGAAGAAACGTGAGGGAGGAGCAGGCAGCAGCGCGCTTTCGCGAATTACGATTGTTTTTCTAGTCGCGGATGTGGTTTTTCAAAATTCATCTCCAAGCAGCTCTACCCTCGTCTCCGTCTCGTCTCCAGACGGGATGCTTCTTGTGAAAATTTCCAGCTTCTTTATTGCGAGCTCTTTTTCTCTCGAGCTTAAAGAGCGTTTCCGAAAATGTTATTTTGAACGTTTATTTCTTTACAGGTGCGAGGCATTATTTGAAATAACGCGACAACAATCGCATGAATTTCTCTCGGAGCACTGTTCTGTAATCCGGGGGAAAGGCTAAGCATTTCTTTTTTAACCGCCACGCAGACTCCATATGCAGTAAAAATTTTATTCAACTTCCGGATTCGCGGAATGAAATACCTTGTTTTATTTCAGCAAGGGCCGGTGCGCGGGGTATGTTTTATTTCCGACGGTAACGCAAAAACACCTAGCGAGAGAATAAAAGTTATTTTACGATGTAAAAACATTGGTCACTGGGAGAAAAGTCGACTTTACACGGCGAAGCAGCCACTACAGAAAAGTAGTATAGACGCAAAGCCCATTGAAATTTCATTTCGTTCAATTTAAAATCGACCGTCGCGAGAGTGAAAGAGAGAACACGGAAGACAAGGCAAATACCTGCGAAACGAAAATAAACAAGGCAGACCGCGCTAGACGCGCCGTTGTGCGAGGGAAATCCAATACGAAATCAGTCGCGTCGCCTCGAATATATAATAAATTCACGCGAAATTACATTAGGCAAATAGACAGCGGAGTTTGCCCTCTCGGACGCCACTAGCGGGCTGCTATAGGTGGGCAAAACTGCCACATGTGCAGTAACTGGGGCCGTTACGGAAAACAATGTGTACATAGACGTCCGTCCGTTCGTATGGATCGTCGAAGGCACCACAGCTCCGGCGAGTTCCTCGGCGTATCCAAATTTTGCCGAGACTACGACTATTATATATGTATTTGCGACTGCGTTTCGGCTCAAGTGCAGCAGCAGCCGGAGTACGTGCACACACACACAGATCCGCGCGCGTACCTAAAGACAATAAATTAGATTTGGCCATATTCTGCGGGAAAGCGACGGCAAAGAGAGAGGGAGAGAACGGCCCTTTCAAACTTTGATTTACTTTCAATCCCCCCGGGAAAATTGCAAAGTTCCGCGAACCGCTCTGCAGTATGGGCGCTGGACTTTTCCTTCTCCTCCGGCTCCCTCTCTCCTCCTCCTCGGTCTTTTGTCGATCCGTGTTCTCCTATACGCGTACGCACGTACGTATGTGTAAGCAGTCTTTTCCGATCCTCCTGCGCTTCTCGCTCGCTATTCTTCCTCTCTCCTCGCGTGTTATCGCCCGCCCGCTCCGTCATTGTTTCTTGTTTACTTTTAATCTTAGCGGGACGCACGCTAACGAAAGCTACACAATTTCCTTTCTCGCCCCCTCCGCCCACGCTTTTATCATTTGCTCTTCGTCGTAGTCCTTTTATCGCCGCGCGCGCGACTCCGGAGTAGTTTCGGTTTAGTTCCGCTATTCGAGGGTGTGCCTATATGTACGCACACCTATATATATGTGCGAAAGCGTAAACGGGCGCGCGTCTGTGTATAGAGCGAAGGAAAAAATCGAGATCGAATGGAAATTCGAGGAAATTGCTTTTTCAAGACCTCGAAAATTCAATCGAAGGCGGCTATTTTTATTTGTCCCTTTCGTCCGCGCACCATATAACGTTTTTCTCGGTTTTCCCGCACATTGTCACGCGCAGCGCCACGAGTTTCTCTCGGTATATAGTCCCCGTAGTTCCTCTCGTCAAGGAGCCACCGTTAGGTACGCGCCGATAAATTGTTTCGACGCGGGATTTACATAGTTTTGCATGATCATTCGATTTGGTCTCTCTCTCTCTCTCTCTCTCTGCGCGCTCTCTCCGCGAAAGAAAAGTCAAATCCAACTGGAAAACTCAATAAACGCTCGCTCGCTCGCGTATATATATGCTGCAGCAAAGCAGTAAAAGGCGGGAAAAACAATCGCGACGGAAATTCTCGCGAAAATCAAAAGTGAAAAGAACGAATGCTGTGCGAAACTATCCGCGCGCGCGCGCACATCGAATTACCGGCGTGTGCATCCGTCATTTTTTTTCTCTCGCAAGAGCATGGCGAATCAAATTTGTAATAAAACTCGATAACGCCGAGGCGTGCAAAAACACGGGAGAAACACGGCCCAAGCAGAAAACCAAAAGTTGAAAAAAAAAAAATTCGGACCGGATGAAAAACTCACGGTGCTTGCGCACACACGGGCATCGAAATGATTGGGTCGTGATTCCTTTCTTTCAGCCGCTTTTCGGAGCTGCGTGTATGTGCCCGTACTGGCAAATTGAAAAACTAATTGAACGCAGTTTCGCTTTGATACCTTGAAATATTTTGCGGAATGCACATGCGCATTTCGACCGGTTGTCTATTACTCGCTGCCGGACTTTTTCATGCACTGATACGATATAAAATCTCTCGTCACCGATATCGCCCGACAATGCAATATCCGAGCGGCAAGTTGATCGCGGGTCAACGAGTCAATTTTTCGCCGCGAGTGCTGTGGGCTTGACACATATAATGAATAATGCAAATGCGACTCGTCGCCAAGATAAAAGCATCCCCTCCCATCAGAACTCGTTACCCGAGCGATTCGCCGTTAGATTTTTTGCTTTTTCCAGCGACGTGTGTGTGCTTTCGAAATTATTTTCGACCGCGCGACGCGCTCGTATCCTGCATTTTTTATGGCCAATAAAAGCGCTCCCCAGGTTTTCGTCGACTAAAGTCATGTTTTGATGCTCACTAACTACAGCAGTGTGGGAAATGATTTATGCATATAAACGCTGTCCGCGTTTGAAATTCCATTCCAAAGATTAATATTTCATGGCTTTTGTGCAGCCACTTCGTATCTTCTAGAATAAATAAACTATGCCCATCAACACATTAGACTGTTGCAAATATAATAATTCAACTCTTTTATAAGTCGTTCATGTGGATCAATTTCTCTGCGAAGACTATAGCACGTTTACCCGTTTTCCCGCGAAGACTAGCACATTTGCAAGGACAAATACAAGCTCATAGCGCTTTTAGAGGATACAAACTCCGAATTTAGTATCAGTTTTTATATATTCAGAAGTAGATGTGTTGCTTGGGCAGAGGCCTGAAAAAAAAACCAATCAGACGCCAAAAAATTTTTTTTTCTCATCTACGCAACACTTCCACTACTTGAGAATAAAAAAAACAGATGCCAAATTCAAAGTCAATGTCCGCAAAGTCACTCAGATATACAATTTCCATCTGATATATCCAAAATATAAAAGTTTTTTATCTTGCATACCCAAGCAACGCGTCTACTACTTCAGAATATATATAAAAACTGATACTAAATTCGGAGTTTGTTTCCCCAAAAGCCGTCATAAGCTTGTCGTTGTATAGAAAAACACGCTAGTCTTCGCTGGGAAAACTCCAAACGAGATCGTCTTTATGGAGAGCCGTGAAACGTGCTACTGTTATGTCTCGGACTACAGATGTTCTAGTTCAGTAAATCCGCATTGACCGCTTGCCAAAACCTTACTGGATTTGTTAGAAAAAATAGGGGCAGGAAAATATATTTGATTTGAAACGAATGGGCATCGATGGAACGAGCTTGGCGTCATGGGCCAACTCAGGGAAGTTCGATTACTCGGATGTAAAAGTGGGAACTGCCACTATAGGCGGAGTGGAGATCAGCGACGGCAGCCGCGAGATGAATAGAGACATTATTTATAGAAAAATATATTTGAAGCGACAAACTTCACACTTGCATATGTCAGTATAAAACAGTTTATTGGAGAGGATTTCAACGATATTTGGCAATTTAATATACTGAAGCTATGGTTTGACACGATACAAGATGTCGAAATGACGGATAAAAAAGAAAACACAAGAACTCGAAACTTGGACTTGTAACAAAATTCTTCAATTTTCGGAACTTGAAAATTTCATATAAGAACGGTGCGCGCAAAATTAAAGAACACAAAACTCGGATTTCTAAAATAGACAAAATTTGAACTCGGACATCAGAACTTGATAAACTTGAACTGCGATTTCATAATTACACAAACTTGAAATGAACATCGAGGGATGCTCGCGTAGCCGCGCACATGCCGAGACTGAGTGCTGATTCTTTGGCTACTGAATATTTTCTTATCACCCGGACTCTTTCGCACACACTGAATTAATCGTCAGCAGAAGCCGTCCTCAGCGCTGCACGTTGAAAATGTTCGTTGCCGTTCGCCGGACGATTATTGTTACTAAAGCGATAGAAAGAAAAATTCTAACAGAAGGGCCAGAAAATTCTCCATGGTACAAAAAGCGGACGCTATAGTTTTCGTAAGGAGCGTCGATATATCATCAACGCTAATCGAATCCTAATAAGCCCGTTATCTCGAGGAATCCAGCAGCACGTGACAGCACTTTTTGGCCCCCAGCCTCGTACCGACGACGCATAGCACACGTATATATCTCGTCGGCACGATCTGTCGCGTCGGTGCGTTACGAATGTAATCAAGCTGAAACGGCGGCGGCGAATCGAACTTGTAGCCTCCTCCATAGTGCGGCTGGGGGAGGGTGTAGTATCGCGTAATTGGCCCGTGGCTCGATGTATCAGTTACGCGCTGGCCATATCAATATTGGCAACACTCCAGGGCTCCGCACAGCTAGATATATATCTCGTCGTCGGTGGCGGCAGCAAGCGAGCAGCGCGTCATCTTTTAATAGCAGCAATAAAGCTGCCGTGCGGCGTCGACCGCGGATGTGATACAGGCAAATGGACCTCTGCTGAATCCGTCATCCGCTCTTGCCGCCACAGCTATAGGAGCCGGGCTGAAGCCTTGCGATCAGTGCTCGCGCGCGCGTTCTCTGCGGCTTTTATGAACGCGCGCGCGGAGAGTCGTATCACCAAGCGCGCAGCGGCGTTAAAAACGTTGACGGAACAATGATACCCTGGCCACGGTTTGTGGCTTTGTTTATGGCGCGCGAGGGGAGGGGGTTGCGGCGCGACCGCGACTTTTGCGACTGAAGGCTATCAAATGGATTATGTGCGATGGTACACATCCACATTGAGGATTACCGGCCGCACGCTCGATCTGAATTGTTCAGCTGGAAAAAAATTGCTTTCATATCTTTGTGCCAGAGCTCAAAGTGAATTAAAAAATCACGACCTTCTCGTCGTTGCTCTTCATCGATTTATTATATGACCAATTCTCTGGAGAATGTACCAAAAAGTGGTTCCAAAAAAAAAATCAAAACAATTTTGAGGCACACTTCTGTTGTAAGTTTTTTCTTATTCTGTAAGTCATACAGTATATGAGAAAATTTTCGAACAGTCGAAAACGGTCTTGTTACACAGTTGTACACGCATATCAATTTTTGA
>UXGD01000925.1:0-43144 GCA_900474315.1 Torymus auratus
GGATATTAGCGGTTGTTGCTCTGCTGATGGGCAGGAAGTCGCTGTTTAGAATGTTTCAACAATTGCATTGAATTGCGGTGTAATTATAAATAAACGCGTATTTTATTTTTTTGTAGTTTTAAATGCTAATAATTGGAGGTTCTCATTAGTACAGGCTTTTTGCTATAGAGCGTCTTCATTTTGTATTGGATGAGAATAAGAGGAGTTTTCTATCACTCAATTGCTCGGCATTTTATATATTTTAATAAAAATAATGTTTTTATAACAGAAAATATGTTGATCAACCTTCTTCATAAGTTAAATTGCATTTCAACCATATATGGTAAGAAAATTCAACATTATACAAATAAAAGATCACCATAACCTCAAAAACCACTCCATCCAGATTAAGTTTTCACTAAACCTTAAAAATAAAACATTATAGCTACCATTTAATTTGACAGACAACTTTACTGCCAATTACCTCTGAAATATCTCCATAAGCGTCCATTTATCACTGCACACATAGAGCCCGGTAGCGGAGAGTCGCCGACAAACATCCGCGTAGCGCGCGAGCGCAGTCGGTAACCCCGGCAGCGGCGTGACATAATTAGCGGCAACAGCGCGCTATATCCAAGCTCGGCACAAAAATACGTTACAGCGTCGTGAGATTACATCGACGGGCCAATTATATAAGATGCGCCGGAGGAGAACGACTGATGGGAAAAAAAGAAAGGTGAAAATACGCGCAATTTCGTCAACCTAACCTATATACAAACAAAAAAACACGCGATAGAGCATCGAAAATCCGATCCGCCGCGTAACAATGACCGGGTCCAGTGATTTTTCTTTTTTCCGCTGGCACCCGCGCGGTGGTTAACGGCGGAGTGCACGTGTATTACACGTCAGAGAGTGGAGAGGAGAAATATGTACTTTCTAGGCATACGCGCACACGGGCCACAATGGAAAATGCAAGTTGCACGCGCGTAATGTCGCGTTTCGCGGAGAGCCTACATTATTACGCGCGTCTTTTTTACGCCGCGGTTTTGCTTTCCTTTTTCTACGAGATGTATATACTAGATGACGGTATGGCGGCTCTTTGTGCGCGGAGTCTTGTTTTGTCCGAGATCTCGCAATTTCGAGATAAACGGGGGGATTTTTTGGCGATCGTTGCTGTAGATAAGTCGGTAACAGAATGTAGAGTTGTCATGAAACAACAAACGTTTAGACGTGCAGGGCAAAATGCAGATTTTCATGCAAAAGTTGAGATAAATCTCGAGATTACTATCTGCGCTTAATTTGATTTTATCTTGGGTCGAGAAATTTCTAACGTAAAAATATCTAATGATGACACGATTTCATCGTGTATTCCCATACAATTATTACAAAAATAAAGAGACAGCACTATAACACCTCGAACAGGCGAAAAAACTCATGTTTTAAATACGCGATTATGTCGCACTGTAATTAGTATCCACGTGCGCACTGCCAAAGAATTATCATAACTCCGCTTCTTAGCTATTCCTAAACATTCCACTGCGGAATTTCGTATTCCCCACCGCCAAGTCCAACAGTAGCTTTCGAGCTTCCTGCTATATACACCACCGAAAATTCACTACTATACATTCAGAAAGATTGTCCATAACGCCAGGGTCACTCTTTGTCTTTTCTTTCTTTCCCTCGTCGAGCCGCTGCCGGATCTCGTGAAGATGGACGCGCTCGACCTTCGCCGTTATGCCCGCGGCTCGGGATGAATTTTAATATACGAGACGTAGAGTAACGATTTTTTTCGAGAAATACACGTGGGTGAGTCATGTCGCGCAGATTCTCGGCTGACTCGGGGTTTTCTTCTTACGTTTTGTTTTAATTAGGGGGAAGTACAATTGGCGCCGCGTGTGTGTAAAGATTTATTCGCAGTGGGAAATTGTCGCTGACGTCTCATAGTTTATAAGTATGTATAGGCGAATTTTATCGATTTTCGAAGCCGCGCGAAAACTTGCTACATTCTAAGCTGTCAGTGGAGCGATCGTGTTTTTTAAAATAATTATATTTTATAGTTGATTATACAGTTAAATAGTAGAAATTCACTTTGTGACCTTTTCACAACACAAATTTCATTAATTAAATATGACAATACAGTTTTGAACTTGCGTACACGCAAGTTTAATTATTAAAAGTGCGGCTCATTTATGGATTAGTATACGCAGGGGGTTTTAGTTTAATTACTAGCAAGTTTACACGCCTGCTGTTATTGATTAAGAAAATTAAAAATTTATAATTTCAATACCTAAATGCAAATTGTAGTTGACCACTTAAAAACCTGTATAAAGATTGATAATAACATATTTAAGTGTCAATCCAACAACAATTTCAATTACACCAAACTTATATCGACACACTGCAATTACCAAACTTTCAGGGCCTCGCACCAAACGGGTCACTGACCCCATCCGAAATCGATCCTACATAATACACATATACCCAAACTTTTCCAGCTCATTATATCAATCCCCAAGCGTACACCTGCACTTAATTAAGTACGCCTGCACTCTCCTAATTACTCTCTCATATTATCCGCACCCACGTTAATCATCGATCCTCTCGCCGGGTACGACCTTGCCGCCCTTGAATATCGCACACGCACGCATGAAACCCGAGAAAGTGCAGTACTTATACCGTCTCTCTCTTACTCTCACGTTATATATATATATATACGCCCCCACCCGCGTGTCAACAATGGCTAGTATACAGTAGTGCACACGCGGCCGCGGCAGTCGCGATCCATACGCGCGTGGATTCAAGTCGCCCGCGCGTCGCGTGAGACAGAGAGAGATGAGGTAGCGATGATGGGTACCGGATAATAAGTGTGGACCGAGAGAAGTGGAACGGAGTAGGTAAGCGGCTGGTGATAATGATATATACGGCGATGCTGAAGTGGTTCAGGCTGTGGTTTTACGGATAATTGTGCAACGAGAGATATTATAGTGAGGTTAGGAGTCGTGTGATTTAAGTGGGTTATACAGCTGCGCTACTGGGTTGGTGTGCGATTCTTGGTGGTCAGATATATGGAGCTGAGGGTGTCTTCTAGGAGCAGGTTGGTCATGTGGTTGTTGGGTTGAGTAGAGACAGAAACAATGTAGCCCGGCCAGCAGGTGATGATCCTGGTACCGGTATAATATTTTTAGTACAGTTGTATACCTGTTGGCTAACAGTATAAGCGCATTAGTGTCTAAATATAAAGCTGTGGTCAATCGATATCTTACTTAGTTTTCGGGATCGTTAAAATGAATATTTAAAATGATGCTTCTGTTTGAATTTTAATTGTGGTAACGAGTACTTTAGGTTGGAATCATTTATTTTTTATTGCGTAGAATTTTAAATCTCGTTATTTATGTATTCTATAGAAAATAATTGTTTAGATAGTTATCTTTATATTTATAGATAAAATTAAGTATAATATAAGCGGTCATTGCTTCTAGAACCTTAGCTATATTCTCGTTATAGATACTCACATGATATCGATCCGTTTATGCGTCGAAGGCGTGAGCTTTTCTATGTACTCTATATGAGAAATGTGTCAGAATCGATTTCGGAATGTATAGCTACTCTGTGTATATAAATTTTCAATTTGGTACGAGGAAATATTTTATTCATAAAGATATTGTAGCGCAAACTAGTCATTTTTGAAAAATTAAAAATACTTTTTGTTTTTATTTTTTTTTATTTTTTTTTTAAAGACTTCATTTTATTTGTAAGCATTTTTCAACTTTATCGAAAACCTCGAATTCTCGTAAAACAATTTTTTCTTTAATTTGCGATAGCGTTATCTGACAATTACAATAGTATGTTCCCGTTGATTTGACATAGTGTAAATATGAAATTGTATAAAGACCTGCTGTATACGTATCAATTTAACGACCGCACGACGTCGAACCGAATTACAGTTTGTACACAACGAGTATATACGAACAATCAAGTCCTCTAATGAATGAACAATTTACTATCTCGTTAAACAATCTTATAGAAATGACAAATATTGTTTCTTTTACGGTACCCTAACAGGTGTAATTATTTTCTTACTGTATTGAGTATATCATTTAAATGCAATTAATGTAAAGTTGATGACGTCAAAATCCAATATTCCATGTCTATAAGTTGTTTCAATGTTTATTAAATATTCAGAAAATACATTAACATAAACACAAACACGCGATATAATAACGTAAAACTGTTGTTATTGATTGAACAGCTTTGTACAAACTTTTATATGCAAATCGAGACTGAATTTAACAATATGAGTGAATAACATAATAGACCACGCATAATGTAAGAAAATATTCTAAAGATTAAAACATAATATTACAGAAATGCACTCGGATTGTTAATAGCAAAACACAAGCAAAACTTTGATTTGTAACAAAAATGCTTCAAAGCCTTTCATTTCGCTATCCAACTCGAACCTTAAAATAGATTTTCAAATATCTATTGTAACAGGATTTCTCTCGTAGTCTCTATTTGAAATAAATACACTACTTCGATATCACTTAATAAATCACTTCTTTTATGAGCGTTAAATCTGAAAAAAACAGATTTGAAAAAATTATAATACAACAATGAACAAATGAGCTTAAACCCAAAATATTAAAAACCTCAGCTCCTTCCAAATTATCCTCAACAACATACATCCCCAACCTCATCCCTCGTCATTTCCGTGAAAAACTTCTCGAAGCACTGCACCTGCATAAAATCCTCTCGCACCGACAATCTCGGAAGCGAGCGAACGCTCGCGCAAAAAGCCATCATCCCACCTCTCGGCCATTGTTTTGCATAATTGCTCCTCTCGTTTTCACCGAATCATCAGCGAGGTATATACATATATACAGATACACGAGCACTCGCGCGCGTTCCAGTTGCGTCGTTACATGCGCGCGGCGAAAGGGAAAGCGCGCTGCGAGAGAGTGAGGAAGGAAGAGAGCAGTGGCCGCCTGTTGCACACGACTCGCAAGTATATATATATTCGCGAGAACATCGGTCGAAGTTTTCTTTCAAGAAATTTTTTCATGATTTTTTATAGTCGGCACTGGGCGGTGGAGTCGTGTACAATGAGACAGTTGATTTTTAAGAGGTCAAGTGTGTGCGATTTTCCAAGAAATTAACACACGTCGTTTCGGACTTCATTAAAAAAAATGTTCTTTGGCGAGGGTTAAACAGCGGTGTATATACGTGCCGCACCGTTGTGTTAACAGTTACTGTTATTATATACTTAAAACGTTAGCGTGCAAAAAGAATGAGAAAGTCCCCTATTTATTTAATTAAGACACTGTTGCAATGTATAACACGCTTCTTTTTACGCTAACAAAAAGTCGGGATAAAAATGAGCGTGTTTAATCAGCGAGTCGTCGGAACTTTACGCGCATTTTCACAATTCATTGAATGTATACGCGTTGATAGTTGGTTTGTTTTTGCTATATGAAAACCACACTCTAATACAACTGTGTGACTTTTTATCGTGGGTTTAGGAAATAAAAATGCGTGGAACTTAATTTTTTTCTGACATTCATAACGATAATGTGTTGATATTAATTAACAAATTTTGTCATTATTAACGGATATTCATGACATTCTATTTTTTACCTGAACAATAATAACGCTTCAAACTTAATTATATCTTTTTTACATTTTAGTCATTTTTCTGATACCTATTATATTACACAAATTGTTGTGTTATTTAAAACAAGTACTCTTAACTCAAAAAGCACACGTGTATACATAATTTTATGCTGTTACAGAACCCAACAAAAAGTAATAAACTTGCGTGCAACAATAATTTAACCAGTTTTTAAAACTGACGCACAAAAAGCTCAACACACATTACCCTTTACAAATTCAGCGCGACGGGATAATAAAAAATCGACTTTCATCGATCGATCCAATCACAAAACAACCACCATGAGTGTACCTCAAAGGGGTCAAAGTAAACCTGTCTCCCCCCCTCGTACCGGCATAATCATCAAGAAATTTTCGAAAACGCCAAGGCCACCTGCGTAGTACGTATATCTCTGTATGAGTCTCCGATAGTATCTTGTCGGTGGTATATACAACCGTTAATTTCTCGCTTCCTGTCGACGCGGGATCGCGAAAGTGTACGCGTGGCGCGTCGCTGAGTATTGATCGATGACTGCGTGTGCCGGTTGTCGATTATTGGATCGGATTGTTTGATAGTTGTAGGTTATATTTTTCTTTTATTTCGGAATGGTTACATGGTACGATGTTTCTTGTGATATATGTGTGTAAAAGTCGTCATTAAAAAGGGCATTTTTAATGGAAAAATAGTAATTATTTTAATGAAGATTGTGTAATGCTATACTAAGAAGGGCAAGTGACAATCGCGATTGTTAATATCTTAAGATAAAATAAAAAAAAAATTAAATATATGAGAAAATTAATATTAACTCTGAGAGTGTTTTAGAATCCGTTATAAAACCAGTCATTTTTCTTACTTATATAAAATTTTTAATATTTATTTTACTGGTTTTCAAAGAAACCGCATAACGAGCAGAAAAATGAAGAAGATTTTTTTTTTATAGCTTCTTGCACGTTGTGAAACCTTCAATCATTCTGTTTGAGCAACGAAAGTCAAAGAGGATATGGTAGATAGCTATTATTTTCGAGCCTCTAACTAAAATTTTTTTTATTGTTGTGTGTCAGATTGTGCGAAGAAGAAAGTGAAATCTTGAAAGTTAGAATTGTGGAAGACTGACATGTCGCGTAAATTATTTAAAAATAGCGGTGTATACTAAAATCTGCGACGCCACGTGAGCCAAGGAAATTTCGCTTTCGAGGTTCAGGTAAATTCTAGAAAATAAAGGTTGTTACTAAACATTGTTCGATGTATTTTTTGTTTTGCTAGACTATGAACTTTCTCATATACATAAATTGAAAAAGAATTTGAAATTTAAAAATATTTTTTATATCTATTGATAATATTTCTTCTTTCAAACTTAACTTCGGAGTAATATATTCTTCATTTTATTTCACAAACGTATCATTTCGATAAAAAGCTAAACACATTCTTCTAAAACTAATTTTTATTCACCGAAACCTATAAAAAATCCCGCTACAAAATATCCCATTCGAATTCAAAATCACCTCACCGTCCCACCCAAAAATCGAATTCCTCCGTATATTCCCCCGCGAAAAAAAGAGCCCGTCGTCCAATCGCGCGCGACCAATAAACCGAATTTCGAAACACGCGCACAGCGCGTACAACCGGTCGGCTATATACCTAGACCGTCGCCGAAAAAAACAAATCTGGCACGACGTCCCGTTGTGTTTCCTGCGCGCGCGCGCGAGCGGCATTTACTTTCATCCGGCGCGATATATACAAGTATGAAAATAAAATAAGCTATGACCCTAATAGGTGAGAGAATATATCTGGCGGTGTAAAAATTTATCGAATTTCACGTGAGGATGCGCGAGCGAATTTTTCGGTGCGTTTTTGGAGGCTGTGGAATAATTGGTATGGGGGGAATTTCTCTTTTAATAGTGTTGGTGGAAGCAGAGGAAGGAATGTTACTTTCGATTGTGTGGTTATTTTTGGGTATAATGTATAAGAAAGTTCGGCAAAGAAGTAGGTTCCGAGATAAGGCACGATTTTAATTGTGGTATATACATACGAAGCGAATGTTGCATATATACGGTGTGAAAAGGCGAAATAAAAAGGACGAAAAATTGGTTGGTGAAATAATTGCAGACTGTTAAAATAGCAAGAGTTTTTGTGCTTTTTAAAAGTTTTATGAACAATTTCAGTAAAATTCGGCGTATAAAGTGTTGTAGTTTTTATTAGTATATTTGCTCCAAACATAGCAGTAAATATAAAGTATACTGTTATACACCCATTGAATATTCATCGAGTTAAAAATTCCCAAAAACTTGGCGATTTACAAAGATTGCCAAAATTTAAAATTATTATTTCGAAGTGATGTAAAGGTGAAACAGAGCTGATTCGAAAAGCGCCTACATTAATGTTGTAACTGCAAAACTCGAACGTTTTATGTAAATGTCGCCATTCATGTAATATAGCGAACGCTATTACGAACAAAAGGAAACCTGCAAATGTAAAGCCAACGCGGTTATAATAATCTTTAGCAAATGAAAAACATTTTGTACAGAATTTACGGGAAATGGACTTGAAGCATAAACAAGTGCTTTCTCGCAATTTTTTTTACAGATATACAATTAAAGAAAACGCGGTGACAATAATTTCGTTCACGATATCACCGCACCACTCAGAAATATATATGACAACGAAAGTGATTTTAAAACGGGGTTAATTCCCGCATGAAACCGCGAGAAGTGAAATTTCGCGCGCTGCCATCGTCGTAGCTTAGCATTCAAAAGCGCTGAAATCTTAATTATTTGTCGCATCAAATTCACGTTATTCGCAAAAATCATCTTTTCAAATCTCTAAAAATTTCATCGCATCGCTAAAACCGAAACTACGTAATGTTTTTCAAACTCAACTTTTATTCCCATACATTATTTCTCGGTTATTTATGAACCGGTAAATAGCAAAAAAAGCCTATTAACATTCACACTCGAGCAAAAAAAGGGTATCTGTTCGTTAGGAAAAATACAGCGGGTACCAGTGACTTACGATTTCTTAACGCGAAAACACGAAGTCCTCAACATATGCTATTTCATATGCGCAACTAAGAAACAGTTATAAAATTTTCCAATATGTAATAAACGTTATTCCAAGATCAAATAAAAAAAAGTAAAATTCGCGAATCAACAGTAGCTCGTACTTAGACAGAAAATTGCCTATAATCACGCGCTGAAATTTAAATTGTTGATTTTTCCACTCATTTAAGCCTGTCACTAATTACAATTGTTTCTTTATGTTACAGGTGAGTCATGGAGATCATCATTACTCCACTAAACAGTTAGTTTCCCGCACGTGAGTTATATCTAGGTATTCAATTACCGCATTGTAACATTATATACTGAACGTGCAGGTATATATATACCAGCAAAAACTTCTTCTAAAAGTAGACACCGAGACAACCGTGAACTCTCATAGAATAGAACCGTATCGATATTTCCAATCAGCATATCACCTTATAATTCATTCAAAATTAACGGGTATATTCAATCCTCTTACATTGGATTTATACTCGATATATCTATCGATAAGCTCCTTACCAGCACTATTACGTACAGTGATATACAAAGACGTATAGACACATCGAAAAAGATACTCCACCACACACACACATACACTTTCAATCTCTTATCATACCATCCAACTCTACAGGAATTCCTGAACCACCACCACTACCACACTCATATATTCACACATACCTATACCTTCGCTCACAACGTTGGACCGCGCGAGAAAAAGGAGTTCTGCTCGCGCCGGTAAAGTGGGTCAGTCGAGTGTACGTGTGAACGCGTGCGATATTCGGATTGCGAATTCGCCGACGCTTACAGTACGGTCAACCGAAGGAAGAGTAAATAAAGGTATATACGTCGCGCTTTTCCTTTTTTGCACCTGCAGCGCACGCGTGTGCACACGTACGCTAAACAAAACGTAACGTCGTCGACGCGAGATTTTTGTAGCGCGGTGAGTTGCGCAAGTAGGTGTGCGCGGATCGTCCCGATTCTCGTCTTCTTTTTTTTTGTAGCGTCAGCGGATTTAGTGGATCGGTAACGTTTTGGGGTTATTGGGTGATTGGAAGTGTGGAAATTTGGTTTTGGGGAACACGAAATTTTCAAGGAATTATACTTGCAGAAGCAATGTTTGGTTTTTTTATGAAATGGTTGATAATGAATAATGGAAGTCAAGATATTTTATAGTGAAAATAAACAAAATTTGATTACCTTCGTTCGAATGTTTCAAGGTGTTGAAAACAACACGACGTTTATTTTACAGGGAAGGTCGACTCTGGTAATTTTATTTATTCGTAAATTATGTGCTAAAACAAAAAACTCAAAGGAATTAAAATTTATTTTAACCTTTTTTGTTATCTGTGTATACGCGGAAATATTTTTAAAATTATAAATAACCTGGTTATTATTACATTACTCGTGTGCGTTAAAATTGAATTTCTTCGGAAACTCGAATCACAAACTTTCCAACATTGCACCTGCAACTTTGAAATCCTACCGAAACGCTATTCCAACATATACACACACTGCATCACGAGTACCTGAAAAATTCGCTATTATCGTTATGAAATGGGAAGTAACGTAATTTCAGCCGGGGGCGATGGATGGATGGATGCGAGTTACAGGATATCTGGAAAACGCATGTAGCGGTGTATATGTTGAATTCCGTGTGTCGTAACGAGTCAACGCGCCCGTGCGCGCAATTACGCGATTATGCGAATTAGGTAATGACTTCCGCGTGCACGCGAGCCCCTTTTTCCCTCGCGGGTTTGAGGAAAGTGCGCAGGGTTATAGCGATGGATCAATGTCTGCTTGAATGTCGTGGGATATATGCGGGCCTTGTGATGAAAATGGTGAAAATGGAAGGATAAATGATTAAGGTTTGGATAATACGTCTGCAAACGTACCTATACGTATATAAATTTCGAATGACTTTGGGCTTGAAAATTCAGCAGACGACTGGCAGGATTATTTAAAATATTCTATATTGTATTCTAATGATGTTAGGAGAAGGTAAGAATGAGGAGTTTTTTTTTAGAAATTTTTCTAAAAATCTGTGCAGATATATCTGTGGTTCTAACGAATACCTTTGCAATTTTATTATTTATTTTTTATCAGACTAAAAATGAAATTTTATAATTAATTATATTGTCAACAAGTATTACTTTAGGGATATAAAATTTCATAATTTTCAAGAGTTTGATCTATTGCGAAAGTAAATTATCTCGGATAGCGTTGATTTTTTTTTTAAAAGATAGTTATTTTTAATATAAATGTCACGTTGGATAAAAAAGTAGCTCATGTCGAGATTTCATTGCTCAATGCGCTACACAAATTATACACTTTGCTTCTATAAAAATAATAAAAACGTGTTGTACTTGAAGATGTCATTTTTTTATGTTAAATAAAGTTATACTGTAACACCATTTCGAAATTTAAAACACGTTTAAATGGTCAGCGGTGACCGAACCAGGGATGGAAAATTTTATATATTAAAATTAGTCTCTCCGATAACCAAATCCCCGGTATTTTTCCTAATCTATTTTTGTGAATAGTCATAAGATATGCTCACGTTGATACTCGATTTTTCAAATAAAAAAACTTTTTATCAATTTTGCAAGTATAGTATATTTGTAAAATATAAACCAGTCGAGTTAAATATTAACATCGGCACACCTTTATTCACGTTACATTACTTAACAAAATCCACACAAAAAGCTTAAACACCATTCCAGGAACCAGTTACCATAGAATACGAAAATGACGCATTTTTGTACAGAAAATTTCTCAATTGAAGTTTCAACTATACACCTAACAGCGGCGTAATTTTGCGAGAAACAGCTGAGCCGAACACAGCTGACTGCGTAAGATTACGCTGGCCCGGTTTCGTAATATAAATATGGTTAATGCAAATCCGTTACGACGAGTAATTGATTATAATATTGCAATTAGACCTGGTAACATGTAAACACCTTTATGCAACGTCATCCACCAGTTGCACAATTGTCCATTCCTCGCATATTACAACTGTTTGTTTTTCCAGTGCTTTCCAGGAACAAAAGTGCTCGAAACTTTTCGAATAGAATAATCGTTTTTATCGTATTTATGTAAATCTCGGGGCGAAAAAAAGACAGTTGATACATACTTAGACAAGCGCGCGGGGTTTATGAAATTGCATAAGTTTTTCCGAGCTGCTCACATAGCTTAGTTGCCGCGCGAACGACGTGCGCGCCGAATGAGAAAGTTTGAGTAAAGTGCGCTGTAAGCACAAAGCGCCGGTGCTAGAGTGAGTTGGTTCATACGTCATTTTCTTAAAATTATAGATATATTTGAACAATTATCGTACGATATTTTAGATATTTTTTTATGAGCATTTTTAATTGCTTCGGGATACACTAAAAAGGAAGTTTTTTTCCACAAATATGTATACACATTTCATAATTTGCAAAAACTAGCACATATCCGTCACACCTACATACCATAAACCTATACCGAACCTCCCGAAAAAAGCACATATCCGATTCCCCGAAATATTTCACAATGCATCGGCATGCAAACATATACGACGTCACACCGGATTTCGCACCTATACGGCGCGTCAGTGTAGATGAGAAAAATCACGACGAAAGTGAAATTATCGCCTCGCGATGTGTTGTTTGTCGGTGACGAGGCTCGCCTGGAAATTTTTATCCCCAAGTTTTGTGCGTCGCTATAATACTCGACGGTTTCTTATTTTCAAAGTAAAAGAAGAAACAAAAAAGGTATTAACGATGGATTTATGTCGCTGGCTCATTTCTTTTATAATTAAAACGTATATGTGAGTAAATAAACGGCTTTATTTTATGACGGATTTGAGTTGTTAGAGTCGCTAACGTCGGTGAATAATTAAATTGTGGGATAAGCGCGCGCGCGAGTTGTGCAATAATAAAAGTTATCTTTATTTTGTGAGAAAGGGTGGTATTTACGATATACACGTGGGACCTTCTTTATCTCCATAGTTATTTTAATATTGCATACATACCAAAGTACTAAATTCTAATTTAACGTGTAAAATTCACCAAAACCTGCTACGTTCCTCAATCGTCACAATCTTCACGAACTTGAACTCGTCGGCCTTGACTACCTACGCTAAAACGA
Organism: Torymus auratus; assembly: GCA_900474315.1. Lineage (NCBI taxonomy): Eukaryota > Metazoa > Arthropoda > Insecta > Hymenoptera > Torymidae > Torymus > Torymus auratus. The sequence continues at coordinate 12,787 of UXGD01000925.1, forward strand.
ACTACTTGATACCATACCTACCACGAGTCGAATTTTTGGCGCTCTATCTCTCTCTCTCGCCTCATTGAATGTAAATATTGAGAAACGTTATTTGGTCATCGAGCGCCGGCGGCCGCGTGCATTATTGTCATTCTGCAGCAACGGCTAATTGCTGACGGCGCGCGTGAACGTGAAACGAATCGGTGGATGCATACGAGGTATATATAGGTACAAATGTAGTGTAGGTGACAAAACATTTGAAGTTTCCGTTCTGGAAACTATCAGAAAAGTAAAATCGTTCGAGTATAGATAAGTGCAGTTCTGGAAGGAGAAGACAGAGTATCGCAGCGTGGATTGTGCTTGTGACATTGAATTTTCTAAATACACACCTGATAGCGCGTATATTGATAAGAATTAATGAGAAATCTATGAAAATAACTTGCGAAAAAACTTTCACTAATAATCGTGTATAAAGCACATACGCACGCCTTGTATATATCTGCTTACACATGTACGTTTACATGTTTAATCCTCAATGCAACATAACCCCCCTTTTAATTAATATCCTTTACACAGTTCGCGCCTGGAGCCCCGTATACGTTACGAAAACGAAAGTTTCTCCGTGTACGATTAATTAAAAAACCGACATCCTTGGAACCATAGAAAAGTGTCCACCGCATATGCGCATAAACCACTCATCTTTATCACACTTATATACGCAATAGCGCAACCTATACTCAATAAACTACATATAAATCCTACTCGCGTATCGTATTACACACCTGTGTGCACAATGGACCAAAAAAAAACAATCGCCGAATTCCACGTGCTTTAACACGAAAACCCTCTCATCGTCCTCCCACGTGCATCAGAATCCGGGGAATCCCACGACCCGCGAGCCGGGATCAAAGTTCGCGAGCCGCACGTGCGCTATTACCGCATGTATATATAGTGGTATGTGTGTCTGTGTGATGCATCTGACTCTCTCTCTCTTCGCGGTGTGTATACTCTCGATTTCACCTGTGCGCGCGCTCGAGTCACTTGCGGGAAAACGTGTGCATGGGTTCGGATTAGGTACTTGGGAGCGAAGAGATGCGATGAATTATTAATCTAACGCCGTTTGGCTTTTTTCGGAGATTTTATTGGATTGTTGGAGTAGGTAGATGGACATTCTTTTGTGTAGTTTGAAATGTTGTTGCACGCGACATTATTGTGGGATGAGTTGTAAATAAAGGTGAATTAATAAAACAATTAGTAAAATGAAATATTTTTACAAATTTTATAAAGTTTTCGACATTTATTTAAGAAGCAATCGGTGCCAGTATTTAATTACGTAGTTTGATTATAGTATTTTCTTATTATCTTCCTTTTTAGTTATAAATATTTATTTATCGCCCAATATAATCCAAGTTATTCCGAAGCTATCAAAATCGTTCATAAAAACAAACAAAAATTGTATTCAAATAACGAACAATACGATGTAAGAATCCATAATAGTCATGACATCCTTTACAGTACATACACCCATACCTTTTAATTCACAAAACTTTCAAGTATTCTTTTATAACGCTGCCTATACTAAATCAATCATACCCTTTGCTCGTATATTTCGGCAAAGTTCGTTGGTGGCAGTAAACAGAAGTAACTTGCATTTATATACTCCTATACTCGTAAATTTTTTTAAACTACGCACAGTAAATTTGCTACTGTTGAAGTGGCACATAAATATCGACGTGTTTGATACGAGCGGTACGCTGTTACTAAATGTGACCGTATTTTATTGCAAATATCCTGTCGCGATAAAAACTATCCTTCTTCAATAATATACGGTGACGATGCATAAGTATAATTTACAAACGAAGCAACAACAAAAAAATTTCGATGAATCTCATTCTAAACGGTTGTTGATCAGCAATAAGTTTTGAATGGCTATTGTGTAGATTGCGAAGATAAAGAATGAAAATAAGCACGCATTAATTTAAGAATATTTTTTACATATAACTATCTTATAGTGTCACGTTTGTTGGACTTTGTCAATAGTATTTAAATCGAAAAAAGTTTTCCGTGTATATACGTGTAAAACCGGTATCACTGACTAATGTCATTTTTAATGAACCTTTTAAACTTGCTCAAAATCGTCGTTAGTTTTGAAATTTTTTTCGATTTTTTTCAGAGTTAAAATAACGATTAAAATAAGTTAAGAATGTTCTCCAAACCATTCCATTCAAAATTAAATTCCCACCTATATTATTTTACAAGTATTAACATAATATCAAAGACCGAATAAATCATAACGACTGAAATTCCCGAAAATCCTCATTAAAAATCATTTCAAAATTTCTGTAGAATAATAAGCTGTTTCGTCAAACAGCAAACCATAATTCCCAGCAATTCAGTCAAACCCGTCTCCTCCTCGAAAAGTTCCGCCTTTTAACTCCTCCAACCCTCATAATACATCGCAGCCGCACGTGTCCGGCACGACCTCATACCTTACGCCACTCGCCAAATTCACACTCCGGCTGTCATCGTAATAACCAGCGCTCGGTTCTGGGTCAGTTCGCTTGCAGCGCTGCCACCGTTGCACCTCGTATATATAATACACAACACATATCCTGGCGCAAGCTCCTTTAACATTCCAAAATAATCCGCGCGCACCGTCGAAAACGGGAGCTATATACTTGCGCAAGCAAGTTTCGCAGGTCGCAGTTCTTTTTTTCGGGCCAGGGTCGAATATTTTTCGTCGCCAAGGTCGTTTTCGCGTGCGATCTTTCTCCACGCGTGAACGTGTGACAATACGCGGGGATGAGCAGGGGATCGGCCTTCGGTTTTCTTTTGCAACGTAACGACTTTTCACGATGTACACATGTAACAAAACGTGCGCGAGAGGTAGGTATGGGGATTCGCGAGTGAGTTGCGCGAGGTGTGATGATGATTGACTAATAAATTACAGGTATGGAAGGGTGCTTATATGTGTGTGGGTTGTTGTATGTGGTAGGTATACTGGGTTTTGAAAATCAATTGTCGACGAAAGTTTTCGTTGCAGAATTTCGATGAATTCAGATTCTTTGATCGCATAATTAGATACAAAGTATTATTTACAATTAGTTTTCGTTATATGGGCTTGCCTGGAAAATCTATTTTTGTAATCGTGTTTTCCAATTCAATGCGCCGTTCTCCTAATATAGCACGAATTGGAATCGAATAACAGGTGCTATAATATTTCTTCTTTGATATCCATATTTATGTACCTTTTACTTTATGATTTTTTTTTTAACGCACGTCGTTTAATAACATCGAAAACTATGAAAAAGAATTTTATCATAAAGAAACTCTTTATTTAAAACTTACTTGTTAACGATTTTTCATTCATGAATTATCATCTGCTTTGAGGACACCCAAACATGGAAATTATTTAAAAAGTTGAATGTTTCTTCGACCGAAGGACAGTAACCTTCCATATTAAATCATAATCGAACGGCTGAATATATTTTATATTTAGTCAAGGATCCAATCAGTGACAAATTATCCAATTACCATAATTCGCATACTACCTCAAATCCAACCTTAACTTACTCCAAAAAATCTCGTACATTTATTCCCAACCCAACCGCAAAACTATACCCACACAATATATCCCCGTTACACGCACTCGCTGATTCATTCCACATATGCACCGGCCATCAATAATACTCCCAAGCGCACTTGCTCAACGCATAGGCCTGGGCTATCAGCATTCAGTGGCCACAGCGCTATATAGGCCCCGTAAACATTCGATACTATACTACTGCTACAAGAATCCACTCGAGGCGCGATTAACCTGAGTTCACGTGCGCGCGATTGGGAAAAACCACGCGAGTGAAAGGGAACAATCGTAACGGCGATTACGCGCTTCTTGGAATCACCGAGACCGGAGATTTCGATTTCTTACGCTTATATTTTTAGACGGTGAATTTTCCGAAATAAAGAAGGGTGTTGTTGCTGTGGTAGCGGTGGGGTTAGGCAAGTGCTGGTCACGTGTGCACCGCAGGTATATATAGGTTTTGAAAGCCGGCTACGCCGGAGTTGTGCAAAAAAATAGTGTAATAAAAATTGAATTTGCGCAAGCCGGCCGCCGCCGGGGCATTTTTGCGCTTGGAAATTGCTAAATTGTGGATATGTGTGCGTGCGTTCTATACGGGCTTTTATTAGTCGTGTTTTACAGTCCCGGTGTAACCGTGATTCATGTAAAATTAACCGATGTGAAATGCCGTTATTGTTCTTCGTTAAGGCGCGGTGTGTGATTAAGAAATTTTCTATTACAATTTTAATAAGTGGAAGGAGCGGAATAAACATTTGCTCGTTATTGCTTCATCGTGAAATAATGCAGTAATTAAATAAATGAACGAACGATGGTTACTTAATTATTTTAAGTTTTTATTTGTTTTAAATGGAGAACAAAGAATTAACAACTTTAATTGATATTTAACTTTTTTTTTTTTTTTAAATAAAATTCGAATGGAATATATTATTCAAACTAGATTCTATCGTAAAGTGGTTAATTATTCAAGTTTTTAGTTCAGAATGGTTACCAATACAAGGATACAAGTGGCGGCGTTATTTTTCAACGTATAGAGCGTAGTAACTGAACCGTAGTAATAATTAGCCAGATTTTTTTGCCAGAGTTCCAGTATTGCCAATAATTAATGTATGAATATTTTTGCGACTTTGCATTGATACTTTCTCGAACTTACAATTTTCAAGAAAAAATTCTGGAAAGCGCAATCGAATGCTTACAATGAAAGAAAACCTTATACTGATATCTGCTTAATTAACCACACGATCAAAAAAAAAATACAAATTTATTTTCAATATAAAAAAAAATAGTAGAATTCAGGGCTCGCTCCACTTGCGTCTCATCCGAGCCGTACCCGGAAAAGTCACGGACGAGTAGCGGAGCGCGTCAGGAAATCTTCGGCTCTCCTCAAATTGGCCTCTTTTATACGCGCCAGACTTTTACCTTGGCTTCAATTATATCGAAAGCGAAATCATCGAAAGTTACGCGCACGCGCGTGCTATAGTGAGCGAGCGATGCTCGAGTTGTTGAACTCTTCGCATTGAAGCGATTCGAGATTCGTGATTTTGCGGGCAAACGTGATGTTGAGGTGTTTTCGTCGGACTTATTTTGAAGAACAGAGTTCTTTCTGGTTTATAATGTTGCTTGTGTATATTTTTTAATTTATAGAATTATGTTTAAACAGCAGAGCATTTAGTAAGAAACATGATTATACTATGAGAAAAAAAAATACTTTATAAGTATTGACATCACATACTTAAATATATGTCTGATATTATAAGTAAGCTAAACATTTTACTCTACAATGATTCTTATAGTAATTATTTTAATCGTGACAAGTTTGACATTTTTTCTTTATTCAAAATCATTGCTCGCACATAACCAATTCTTAGTAAACGCATAAAAATGTCTAAATATAACATTAAAAGACATTTTGACAGCATTAAATCAAGAATTCTTCGAACGCATCTCGCAAACGCCATTTCATTACAATACCCGTAACGACCGCACAAGTTTTCTTCAAAATCCCCAGGCGACATCGGCGATTTTGACATCGTCGAGAGCGCGCAGCCACGAAACACTTCGGCACGCTTTAATTAAAGCCCGGATTTCCACATACGCGCGCGCATACAGCACATACGGCTGCCAAGGCGACCGGCGAGCGAAAGTTCTCACAGTTCGAAATCCCGTATGGTCCTAGCGCGCTCTTATCAATTTGTACAATTATCGGGAACGAAATTTTCAGAGTGTGTAAACGAGTTTTTTGCCGTGTGTGATTAGTGTGTTTTGTACGTCGTGGGAGGATAATGGGATGAAAGTTGGCGGCAATGTCAAGGAGCTAGAGTTTTTCGAAGGCAAGTTGCAATTTTCTTGCCGATGGTCAGAGAACGATCGGGGAACCGCGGATATAATTGAAAACCGCAGTGCTTGTAATGCGGATTAGGATAAGCTTATAAGAAATGGAGCGTTTCACACTTGTTTGGGTAGGATGTATTATCCGTAATTAGAGCTATTAGATACTTTCAAGAACGAAAAGTTGACGTGCTTTCTCAGAATTTTTTCTTTTTAATAAATTCATCTGTATTATCAGCAATATTTTGTCTTTATTAATTATTATATTAATTTCTGGTATTAAGGAAAGACGCATGGTAAATTATTATTCAACGTGTTCTACCTTTTAAATAAATGAAAAGAAACCAGACGAGTACTACGTAACATACATACTTTTTGAAGCAGGTTCATGTGAAAATGATTAATTTGTAGAGCCATTTCGATAGGACTTTCATTTCTTTAAATTAACTTGATAATTATATATCCTTAAAACTCGCTATTTCCAATTTATTATACAATAAGAATAGGATAAACTTATGGACCTGTTCCAATATTGACATATGCCTGCTATTTGTTCATCTAAAACTATTGAAAATCAAGATGCTAAATTCAAATCAAAACCCACAATTTTCATTTCCACAATCGATTAAAAACTTACTGACAAATCCATAAAAACCTCAACATCTTCCGATCCAACATCACCCAACCTCTTCACGCTTGATCTCCCACCTCTTAATCTCCGTCCTCTCACTCATCTATCTCTCTCTCTCCTTCTCGCACACGCACTCACTCCATCAAAGTGCACGTGCACCAAGTGTGGATATATACTACGAGTTCCCTCCTTCCACAAGACCTGTTGCCCAACGCGACAGCCATACGGCGGCCATCGCCGGTGGAAAAGAAAGCCACCGCGCGGCCCTTGCGCAATCGGGGCTCGCGCTGCTGCTGCGCGCAATATTCGTATAATATACACGAACCTCCGGCTGCTTCCATAATCGATCTCGCGGTCTCTGCTAGATAAACCGATCGGGGATGGGGAAGATGAGATGATGTGATGATGGTGAGTTATGTAAGGGAGAGTGAGAGGTTCGCGAAAAAGTTCCGGTGCTGATTGGGAGAATTGTTGCGTAGATATTGTTGACGGTGATGGTTAGGATGGTGGTGCGAATGCGAGAGTAATGGATGTTGTGGAGGAGTTTGGTAAGAGTGAGTGCATGAAATCGATGATGAAAGAGGACGAAAATATCATTTTTGTTGACGGTTTTGAGGATGCTGATGGATAATAATTAATGGTAAATCAATTGTCATCTTTCAAACCTTGCTAAAAGATTGTCTACAGTTTTCTGGAGACAGACAAATATAAAGTAGGGTCTGAATTTGAGATGACGAAATTTCATTCTCTTAAAATCGCATTCCCTAATTAGTGAAGAATATTTAACAGAATCACCAACAAAATTATTTTGTATAGCAGTTATCAGTTAAAGTTCACGACTTTATCGTGATGCGCAAGCTCACCAAAAATCACGATCAAAATCCACCATCAAGATTTTACAAAGATATGCAATCTGTATAACATGTTTCATTGATAAAAAGTATCGTTCAGTATCACCTTCTTAGGGAAAAAACTTAGATAAGAAATTTGCTAAAGCTTCAGAACATGCATGAAGTCCAAACAAACTCGTTATCCTTACCGAAATCCATGTTATCGAAACTCGATAGGGGATTTCACCTGACAGTTGCACCCAGCTCCTTTTAACCATTCAGCAATGCTACAGTTCATTTCATCACGCATTAATTGAACTATTCCATTGACCTATACCTCCAAAATCCTTATCGCATCTTTTCCTCAACCAACTGTCACAAATAACACCATAAAAATCAATCTTTCTGGTTACAGCGACGGCGCGGCAACGGGCATAGGTGATCCGGACCACTTCAGCAACCTGAGTGCTGTCTCGACGTCGACGATGCAGCCGAACGCACAAGTGGACGCCGAATCCGGCGGTGGCGCGGTTACCGCGCCCAATCCTATCCTCGTCACCCCAGGTCTCAACAGTCAGGCCTGGAACAGGCAGCAGGCTGTCTGTGTGAGGCATGCCTTCAAGACGTACGGCAGCAAAAAGAACCCGAACCATGTCCTACAGAATCTTAACATGACAGTGGCTAAGGGATCGATGTGAGTATTGTTGAGGATTGTTTAATTTTATGCTATTGTTGCAGCGTGTGTGACTCTATGGCTTTTTGAATAGCCAAAAGCTGAATTATCGAATTCTGTAGATATGGATAATGAAAATGGCTTTACCCAATATTTTATAGATGAATATAAAAGTGTAGACGGATGGTTGAGTAAAATATAGACGTCATAAATTTAAGTTTTATTGACACTGCGCATTGAATATTATAACAAAAATTAATTGAAAACTTAAATTAAATTAAAAAATAATATTTTTACTTGATTTACTGGACTTTTAGTACAATTAAATTGAAAATAGATAAAAACCATGATTAATAATATAACATAAATAATGTGATGAAAAGAGGGAAAGTATCTTTCAGGCTATTTTATTTCAATAAAATTATTAGAAATGTTATGCCTATCTCAAAAGAAAAAATAAAGCAAACTTTATAATTATGCGTACATAACAAAATGCACGTAATAATCAGATCGCTAAACAACCTTGAAGACCTCCTACACTAACGAGTACTCAATTAGAATACTTCGTCCGAGTCGATACGCAATCTAAAAGCAGATCGCGCTAACGAAGAATCAAGATTCTCTCCTCACTCCCACATGCTGAACATCACACGAAACTTCCGATAAAAAAAAAACTTTCTCATCGCGATTTCTCCTCTCTTTCTCTCGCGCGCCGAGGAGGAAGAAGAAGCCTCTCGCGCCTTCTCGATCCATGTCGATATTATACATGTATATACAAGAGTGAGAGCAATCGTGGGCACGTACGCTGTTCATTGTCACGTTCGCGAGCGAGAATATCGCGGATTCGTCGGCTGCCTTTGGTGAAATCGCGGATGCTGATTTGAATTGCTTCTTGGCGATGAGACGAGGCTGCGAGGTTTTCGTATGGAAATGTTGATTTATGCGGAAAGAAAGTTTTCGATTTTGATGGTCGTGATGTAAATAAGTTGCATTAATGTTTCCAAGGATTCAAAGATAGATTTATTACGTGATTGATCTTTTTAATCAAGTTTGCGAATTCACATGCCGAATTTATACACTTTCTTTGTCTTAAATTCAGCATATGAAAAATCCGCTTTTCAAATATACTTCTTGTTTTCATATACATACGCTGACTTGAGTACATTCAACTGCAACACCGGCCAGAGATTTTTTAACCTGGAAGTTATTAGAACCTCTCTACATCCCAACACCCGGCAACTCATCAATCCTCTCATTGAGAAATGACGGAAGCTCCCAATCGCCAAGCACTAAAACTTCGTGTATAGCCATCGAAAAAATTTCCATCACCAGCTATATACTTAATATACGCGGTCGAGCAAAAAAAAAAAACTCTCCGCGAGAACCAGTTTTTAAAGCACGTGCACACCTGTATATATATGTATGGCTGCGTGCGTCCTTCGCGATTCGAGGCTCTGGATTCCACGCTATGCGCACGAAGTGGAGACGCACGCGCACGCGTAATCGTGGAAATGCGAAAGACACGTGATGACGAGGATGGTTCGTTTGTAAACTGGGAGAATGGGTTTATCTCGGTTCGAGAAAATATTTTTAACTGAGTAGATTTTTTCTTTGAGAAAAAAAAGTTCGTATTTGAAAATATGGGAACATCTTGGAGAAAAGAAAGATCTTCTGGAGTTTCGAAGAAAATTAACTCTTTTAGATAGTAGTCGTTACTTTTCAAATATGATATTCCATCGACTTAAAAAAACTATACTCCTATCATACTATACAGTTCTAACAGCTTTTCTTCAGCTATACTTATTACAACTTTCTTTTTTCAAGTAGATTCAATCCACAATAAAAGCACCTTAAAACAGTAAATTACAATTAACCAAAAAGTGCTTTTAAAATTTTAAAACAAGAATATTCTTCACTTAGACCACAACAAAAACCGTCAGCACCCATCCCTCGAGTCTATACTTCCACAAGATTTTCCTTTCAACGGCTATATACCTTCCCCACCTCAAGCTCGCGTCCACCGCGCAATTTTCGCAATTTCCACGCGCAGTTTAACACCATCGGCGATCGAGCAGCAACGTGTGACCTCCACCTGAAATCGGCGATCGCGAGCGCGGTTCAACGCTCCGAGGTCTACCGCTTTTTAGCTCGGGAAAGGCCGAGAGATCTGCATTCCGCTGCAACAGCCACGGCGTTCGTCGGGCGCGATTTCGAGGCTCGAAAAATTCCAGCGAACGAGTGATCGCCTACGACGAGAATCGTTATAATTATACTTATCGTCGTATACACACGTGGATCCATATCGCGCACAAAACAAAAAAAAGAATATGTGCAGATTTGTAAGTATACGCGTAGAGATTATCTGTTCGCTCTGAAACGCTAAAAAGCGATGTGTAGCTGTAATGGCTGTTAGTGGCAAAGTGGACGTAAAGAAAGAAACGCGGTGCGGCTATCTGTTCCAGCAGGCAATTACACGCCGGTCGGATAAAAGTTGGCGAGTTTATGGGGATCGAATTTAGTCGCGGTTAATTTAAGAGCTGATCCTTGCGAGTAATTGTTTTTCAGAGACGTTGTTGTAGTGAGGATGATAAATTTCTGAATAAGTCTACGAAAATAAAAAGTTGTTCAGGTTACTTTCGTGTCGTTAGTGAATAGTTAAAAAAAAGGTCTTATAAAAAAGGACCGGCAAATCGTAGTACAAGGAAGTGTATATGCTTTGTCAACATTAATCAACCTAATGCGCTCGTAATGCTATATGACGTTCTATAAAAAGATGTATGACAGGTCGCTATTGTGTAGATAAAGTTGATAAAAAAAAGTGCGTAAAGTTTATTGCTGAGACTAATATTGACAGGATCAATTAGAGGGAAAAATCGAAATAGCAATAATCGACAGCTATTTTTAGATACACAGGCGTACGCGAAATGTAAAAGAAACAGTATAAAACGCAATAAGAAATAAAAATAATATTAATTGATTGATTAATGTTCATTTTGCAATTAACGATCGACTCAGATTGAGATGAAGCTAACTGACTTCTCCAAATAGCAGGAATAAAAGATTTCTGTATTATTTCAAATAAAATATAAGGCCTCATTAATAAAAATAAAATTTATTTTTAGTTCAAAAACTTAGAAATTTAAATTTACAATAAATTAATGTAAAAACAAAATTCATAAAAATAACAAACAAAAGTGATCCTATATCACCAATTATGAATTTTTATAAACCTATTTTCCTCTCATTTTTCTTCAACCAAAACAGCACATAACCATTTCCTTTCTCTCTCCACAGATACGGGCTCCTCGGTGCCAGCGGCTGCGGCAAAACGACGCTTCTCTCTTGCATCGTCGGCCGTCGTCGACTGAACTCCGGCGAGATATGGGTGCTGGGTGGCAAACCCGGTACCAAGGGCTCAGGCGTGCCCGGAAAACGCGTTGGCTACATGCCCCAGGAGATCGCCCTATACGGCGAGTTCACGATACGCGAGACGATGATGTACTTCGGCTGGATCTTCGGCATGTGCACCGCTGAGATCGTCGAGAGGCTGAAGTTCCTGCTGCAGTTCCTTGATCTGCCGTCTCAGAACCGACTCGTCAAGAATCTCAGGTGAGTGTTTCTTTTTATAAAAGATGGGTAGGGAGAAAGGCCAATGACCTGTGGCGGTGTGGAAAAGGGTTTGTGCAAGGTAATGAATGGGATGGAAAGGGAGAATCATTCATCAGATAGGAGGTAAGAAAAGAAGGCGATAAGAAATGGTGTGGATAATTCGACGGTGCACGTTGTGTGAACGACGTATTTGACAGTCATGGTGTGTTCTGATGCGTTTGGTCAATTGGTTTCGCTGTGTTGGTCCAGGTACCGAGCAAGTTTAATTGCTTTTTAATGTTCAGGTATTGGGTCATTTACCTTGCGGGCGGTTTAACTGCAGGAAATTAAATAGTAGATAAAAAGTGAAAATTATATCAGTAAAATTGTTGTATGAAAATATGAAAAAAATTTCTCTTTATATAAAAATGTCCAATAATAAAGGAAAAAAGAAATTAATATCTTATTTGCTAACTTTCACGAATCCTGAAAAAAAAAATAATATTAATCAGAGCTAATAATATATTCTCCATAGTCATACAAAGTTGATCTTTGTATCTTATAATTATCTTTAGAGTAAACAATTACTATTGTTTAAAATTTTTCTTTCATTTAGGATGTTCATAGAACCGCAGTAAATTCATGATAAAAATATTCTTTGCGAAAACTTTTGCAGTTTCTTCCCTACAAATTCCATCCTAACTTCCAGCGCTTAAAATCCTTTAAATTCCTCGAAGAAAGAGAAAAAGAGGGAGAGAGAGAAAGAGAGAACTACTCTGATTGTGGGTTGCGAAAGTGCAAGTGCGAGCGAACGGAGGCAAGTTAGGTGAACAAAAAAACAAAAAAACAAAAAAAAAATTTCACGTTGCAGTGGTGGTCAACAGCGGCGAGTCTCCTTCGCAGTGGCTCTCATGCACGACCCGGAGCTCCTCATCCTCGACGAACCGACAGTCGGTGTGGATCCTCTTCTTCGTCAGAGGTGAGTTTTTTTCATTGAAAATGTTATAAATAAGTTGATGAGAAGTTTCAAAAGTAGAGAAGAAATAGAGAAAAATATACTTTATGCTATTTTAATTATAATTTGTGGCTATGAATGAATTTCGAAACAAACGTTTATAATTAGATACATAAACATTTTAGAGTATCTAGAAATACGTCAATAGGTTTTTCTATTTAAAAAATAGGCGAATAATAAGCGCAGTTATGTCTGAAAATGTTACACGGGTCGACATTGCTTAAAGCGACATTAATTTAAAAAAAATTTATTTTGCTGGATTTAAAAAAGAACGTTGACGTCACAGTATATTAAGTACATCATATACCCCCTATAAAGTTCCAACCCATCGACTTTTTAGTTCACAGAAAACTTATCATTGCAGACCACTCGAAGTAATAATCCTATCATCGCATTAAACTTAAATGTACACGTGTTTTCCTTCGAAAGTAAATATTTTCCACGAGAATAAGAGCGAGACGAATTAAACTAACGACATAAACTTCACATCGATGGCACACTCGGGACAAAAAAAATATCTACAACGCACTCTGATGATTACGATGGCATCTATACCCTCGATATACGTGTCCCTAATCGAACATCATGTTATTTTCGCTCTCGTTCCCGTCGTGTTTAATTAAGTTAATACACATTTGATATAGCCCCTAATGACGCGCGGGCGCAAGTATATACGTACTTTCCACTTGTTCGATACGAACGTAATTGGTGAAGACGAACCGATACAGGGACAATAAAAGTAAAATCGAAGGCTCGTTGGTGGGCTGGAATTCGACTTTAGACTGTCGAACGAAAGGTTAATGCGTGTCTCTTGTTATTTTAAGGAATGATTAAAGTGTGGCTAATATTGGCTTTGAACAAGTTATTATACTTGAAGAGTTTTTAATAGCTGCTTATTATTGACTCTATTGAATCGACAATTTTATTAATTTTGAACTAATATCCTATAAAACGATAATAAATATACTAATGCTAACTTGTATAAACGTTATAACATTATATCCACCAATATCTATCGTAAATTTTTAAAAACCTTATTTTATCTTAAAAGTAATAAAAATAAAATTATAAAACTTTTCATTTATATTTTTACCATCCTGCGGCACAACTGACGTACTTAAAACGCACTCGCGACTTGCGTCAACCGAGAACAAAACAAGCCGGTGAGTCCTTAAAAAAAAAAATCCCGACTTGCTCCAAACGATTCCGCGCGGTATCCCGGCACATCCGAAAGGGTCTGGGTGACGTCAAAACCGCGGCGCGCACGACGAAAAGAGAACCAGTTTCGCGAAAGACGCCAGGCGACGATATAGCGCGGAGTTGAAACGAGCGAGGAATGAACTTTAGAGTCCGGAAGTGTGAAGGACTTGCAGGAGGAAAGTTTCTGAACGAGAGGCGAGAGCAAAAAAAGTTTTGTTCTTGGTCGGAAGGGTTAATGCACTCGATGTTTTTGTGCTGAGGAATGTGTTTTTTTTATCTCGAGAGAGATTATAGTGTTGGAGAAGTAGCTCTTGTGATGATATCTTTTGGACTGTTTATGAAAAATTATCTTTTGGATTTAACCGGCTTACAATTGTGAAACAAATCATGCCAAAAAATAAACATTTTTTTATCGTCACATAAATATATTATACCAAACAATAACCACATAAATTTTCATACATAGAACTTGAGTATATTTTTCTCGTCAACCAAGCGACCGCCAACGCGTTTTCTCGGGCACACAAATGTCGCGAAGACGCAAATGATGCTGCGCGCGTCGCGTGTCCTTCGCTACGTTATTATTAACATGCGCCGATTTCGTGATATCTTTTTCTCTACGGCCTCCTCTCATCGCGCGACATATCTTTTTTTTTTCCTCTTCCATTCCGTAGCTCTATACGGTATAAAATAAATCCTGCTGTACAAACAAACCTGCATCAGGGTTGCGTAAAAATCCTTAAACAAAAAAGAAATAAAAACGTATCTACGATGTTGAGTGTTATATAGGATAGGACGCACGCGCGCGAATTCGCGAAATTTTTATATAGGCACTCTTCGGAACGCCGAAAATTTATGCGCGATTTTCAAAAGCCATTCGCGCTCCCGCGATAATTAGCTTTTTATACATTCGGCGAACGCAAAAAGAAACGCGCGCGCGACTTAATGGCCGCCACGGCGCGGGTGCTTTTTCCCATTTGCTTTTGACGGCGATAATAATGAATAATTTTTTTTTCTAACAATTACTTTTTGCCGCGTGCGCAGCGTGGGGGCACAAAAAAATTGTCGCGCGCTCTATACTCGCGGCATAAACGGATTTTATCGTCGCTGCCAACTATTAAACGTTCATCGTAAAGTTTCTAGCTCCTAGCTGAGTTATAAAAGCTCGGCTTTAATAATTGCAATAATTTTCCACGCGCGTATTAAAAGCGAATCGATTGGATTATCGTTATTATTAATTTGTACATGAAGGGGGAGAGTCGAGAGAGCACTTTTTTTAGAGATGAGAATGCGGTTCGTTCACGGCAGATAGAAACGATCGGTAAAATTGCATCGAAGCTACTCGTCGATAATAAACTTGTTATGTAACATGAATTTTCGTAAGTTATTAGGTTCATTTGATAAATGTACGCGTTATGCAACTACCCAATTGAATCATTTCAAAGATAGTAGTAAAAAGTTTTAGAGATTTTTAAGTATAATAAGCCACTTACTGCTACATCCCACTTAGTAAATGAACATGCTAACGTTAACGATTCCACGAACTATTTGCAGGAGCATTTCGTAACCCTGACATTTTAAGTGACAATTCTCGATTCAACTAAAATATAATCCAGCAAAAATAACGCAGTAAACATATATCTTGCTGATTTTCCTGACCGACAGCCACTTCCACGTTATTAGAGGACAATCATGTCACCGTGCACCATTCAAAATACAAATTTTTTTTACCTCCGATACACACGTCGATAAACAGACGCGGCGACATCCTCGCAATGTCAAGTAAATCATTTCTCAAATGACGCCAAATCGGCGTCTTACGTCAGGTGTACATATATATATACGCGCGCTTCTTCAAATACAAGACTGTCTGTCTGTGTGTGTGTGCATCGAGCGCCAAGGTTCAGGTGTCAAGGTGCAAAAAGGAATAGCTCGCGCGCGCAGCGAGGCTGCGAAGAAAAGATGGGAAAAAAAGAGCCGGACATTAATTAAACATGAGTCGTCGCGCGCTTAGCGATGCTCTCATCGGAGACGGTGGATATACATTGGCGAGGGGTTTGGCCGAAAAATTTTGGGTTTATAATTATCTAACGGGATGTGATGATGAATTATTTTGTGGTTGATTAAGATGATGGGAGGAATTCTCTACTTTCGAGTTGAATTGTGAAGTGGAATAGCAGAAACGCTATGTTTCTGTTAAACGATGATTAATGTCGTTTCCGAAAACCTCTTCTTGTTATAAAATATAAAAAGTCGGAATAATGCAGAGGATTGACATGCACGGGTTTACCCAGACACTTAGACGAGACCGTAATGGATTCCGATAAAATTAGTAATTTCTTTGGTAAGGTCAGTGAGTAGAACTGGAAAAACTTTGAAACTTCTCAGGAAAAATACGTTATCACCTTCAGACCTTGAACAATTGACTAAACTCAATACGTTATTATTTTTTTTTCAAATTCACAGTATCTGGAACCACTTGGTACAAATCACCAAAGACGGCAACAAGACGGTCATCATAACGACGCATTACATCGAGGAGGCGCGACAGGCTCACACGGTAAACAATTTTTTTTCCAGCCCACATACTCATCCTCTCAATATGGCATCTTGACACATGTATTCTTATCTACAGATCGGTCTCATGCGAAGCGGAAGATTGCTGGCCGAGGAGTCGCCACGCGCCCTGCTGCAGATGTATAACTGCCCGTCCCTCGAGGACGTGTTTTTGAAACTGTCGCGAAAGCAGGGCTCTTACCCACCACCTGCCACGGAGCTTAACATCACCAACAATATTAGTCTCGTGAGTAGATGATTTTTGCTTCCTTATAGAGGAAGCTTTGTATTTTTGATAGCCACGGTGGAAAAGTAATGGATAATGGTGAGGAATGTTTCGATAAGGAGCAATTAAACTTCAACTTTTTATCACATTGTAGCACATTAGCTTAAAATATGCCAAAATAGAAGATGAATAAAGCAATCGCATTAAAGCGTAGTCCCAAGGCTTGCGAAACATTCCTCGCTCCGACAACCCGAGCTAAATACTATATTAGACCCGCAAAACGTGACCAGTGTCCTCTTCCGATGTCACTGCCCCATGGTCACTCACTTGAAAAAAAAAATTGCCCAATAACCAACCCACTTATCCCTCTCGAAAAATTTCCTTCCAAAACTTGAAACCGTGAAGGTCATATACGACTTCGAAAAAAAAAAGTTCATTATCACACTGGCACATCTGATTAAAACGCTAAACACCTTCGTGTCGGCAGGCGTCCTTAAACTGGGGCAAGAAAGACGAGCCGGTGTACGTGACGGAGGAGTCAGGAGTGGTCGGCCTTAACTTTCATCAGAGCAAAGAAGTTCTCATTCACGACACGACCAACGGCGTCGGCAGCCATTATGACGTAAGTACTTTTGCACTTGCTTAGTACGTGTGTACGCGTGTGTGTGTTTGTTAGAGGCGTTTTATGCTTGGGAAGGTGAGAAATTTGTTATGTGGAATGGGTGTATGAAGAAATTTTATGGACCTGGAATGACCGATGCTCGAATGGGGCAAGAGTGTAGATTAGAATGACATTGTTCGGTGTTTGATGTGTGAATTTTATTGTAAGAGTTATACAGAAGATGTTGAATATTATTTGCTACTCTAATCTAAAAGATTTATCAATTTAATATCGCAGTTAATTTATAAATTAATATTAATAACTGTTTTTAATGACATTGTGGAACGTTTCGAGTCGAAACAATCATAATCGTCCAATAATGAATTCCAATGAGATAAAACTATTCCGGTACATATCAATCATAACATTAGCTCGACATAGAGTCGCGATTAGAACATTGAAAGCGGAATACTTAACGCCTCATAAGCATATAATTACCATCCCGAAACCCACGTGTCTTGACATTCCTATACGAGTCTCTTTATCCCGTCACGTTTATCGTGCCAACAGCTCAATGGTAAACCGCTGCCAGGCACCAAGGAGTCAACGGTGGAGTGCGAGGACTGCGACTTCACCGACTGCTACAAGGTCACCAGCACGGGCAAGATGCGCGCCCTGCTGCAGAAAAACTTCCTGCGCATGTGGAGAAACGTCGGGTGCGTACAATTATAAGATATATATATAGTCTCATCGTCGACCCTCGACCTACTTTTCGTCGTCATTGCAAAAAATGCGAGCCTCGATTTATGACTCGAGATCAGATTTGCATCTGCCTGCTGCGTATAAACATTCGTTGTTTAGGTGCAAGTTGTCGTCTCGTTAGGAAAATCGTTGTGATAAGGTAGTTGAGGGTCTTGATTTACGGGGAATCGAGGTATCCTTTGATGCTATGGATAACATCGGTGTGAATCAAGCTTCGGTGGGCCTTGACACTTGCGCTTGCTCAAGTGCTAAACAATGTTTATTGAGCTATTAATGTTGAAGTAAATTTCATTTATAAGGCTGAAGAGGCGTTAATGAAGACATTTTTTAATCTTTGCAAAGTAAATAGTTTTCATTGATGCGCGGTGTAGCTAATTATTGTTTTTATGCTTTTCTTCATCTTTTCTCTCTTAAGTGTTCATAAAAACTTGAGTACAGCAAAATAAATCACAAATTATCATTCCTAATGATATTAATATTTAACATCTTTGTAAGTATTCGTCGTATTTTTTTATAGCCAGCTTTGACTGTAAACAATTTTACAACTATTGGTCTAATGTAAGGATTGATTGATTATACTATTCACAGGGACGCGGGTTTTAAACGCTAAAATGATTTTATTCAATCACGTTGCTGTCACTATTGAAATCAACATAAGAATTTTGCATCACTAATTCATTACCTTAGATATTGTGATAAACATTTACCATCTCAAATAATTCCTTACCAACAATAATCCTGAAAATGTCCAAACTCGAACAAAACTAACGCTTTCAATATCCTAGGGTCATGCTGTTCATCTTCGCGCTGCCGGTGATGCAGGTGATTCTGTTCTGTCTGGCCATCGGTCGGGATCCCACGGGTCTCAGACTTGCCGTTGTCAATCACGAGATGAACTGGGAGAACAAGAGCTGTCCGATCTCGACAGACTGCACGTTTACGTACCTTAGTTGTCGATATCTCGGGTTCCTTGATAATGTAACAATGATAAAGGTACGATGATTTTACGATTCCTTATTACCAGATGTTCATCAATTGTCTGAGATGGTTCTAATACTAACATTGAAATTACAGGAATACTACCCGGATCCTGAGTCGGCCATGGAAGCGGTGCGGCGGGGTAAAGCTTGGGGCACGCTCTACTTTACCGAAAACTTCACCGACGCGTTGGTCGCCAGAATGCTACTCGGCAAAGAGGCTGACGAGGAAACGCTCGATCAGAGCGAGATACGTGTCTGGCTTGATATGTCCAGTAAGTCAACCTCACCCAAAATCAAATCTAAATGTTTAGTATCGATTGTATGATTTGTTTTGACATTATGTTGTTTGAATTACAGATCAGCAGATTGGTCTGATGCTTGCGCGTAATCTTCAGTACTCGTACCGGGACTTTGCTAAGGACTTGCTGTCAACCTGTGACCAGAATTCCAAGCTGGCTGACGTCCCTATCCAGTTCAAAGACCCGATCTACGGTTCCAACGAGCCGAGCTTCACGGATTTCGTCGCGCCTGGTGTCATTTTGACGTGAGTTACATAATACTTTGTATAGTCACGTTAAGTTCATTTATAATGTGACTTTTGAAAATGTCTCTAGATTTAATAAAATTGTATGACTAGACACAACAACCGACCGCGTTTTTGCATGAAATGGAGCAAAAAATCATGCACAAAACTTGCTAGAAAACTTCCTCGTAGTTATATTTGCAGAAAACTAAATTTATAGTCGTACCTAGTAATATCAACTTATGTTTAAATCATGACCATCTTCGGATATCGTTTATCATTAACCACGTCATCTGCTAAAAAAAATACCAATAGCTAACAAAATTTATCACTTCTTTCTACCATTGCAGTATCGTCTTCTTCTTGGCGGTGGCGCTGACGTCGTCCGCCCTGATTATCGAGAGGATGGAAGGTTTACTGGACAGAAGTTGGGTCGCCGGTGTGTCACCTGGAGAAATTCTCTTCTCCCACGTCATCACGCAGTTCGTGGTGATGTGCGGACAAACGGCGCTGGTACTCATCTTTATGATCCTGGTGTTCGGTGTCGAGTGTAAGGGTGACATTGGCTGGGTCATCGTGCTCACGATACTTCAGGGCTTGTGTGGCATGTGTTTCGGTAAGTTGCTCTAAAAGATTGCATAGTTGTACCGATATTTCGCTATCCTTTTTAACTGTTTACGCCTTTTTTGTCTAATACAGTCATTATGTAAAATTATTAATTCTTTCTGCATAGATTTTGCTTTACTTTGTCCATCTTCAAAGACCTTTATCTAGATTTGTTAAAGATTGTCCAATCTTGTCTAACTTAAGTACCTACGTTACTGATATAAATTTACATCCTTTATCGAACATCAAACGGTTAAATACGATAATTTTAATGTAGATAAAAATACTCATCATCTTTTATTTTATTACAGGCTTCGTAATTTCGGCAATTTGCGAGCTTGAAAGAAATGCTATTCAGTTGGCTCTCGGTAGTTTCTACCCAACGTTGTTACTCAGCGGTAAGTTTCACAACCTTCATCAACCCTTACAACACAAGGAAATCAACCATTTCACTAATAAAATCTCTGTTTTATCACCAATCCAGGCGTGATCTGGCCAGTAGAAGGCATGCCAACGATTCTGCGGTACGTGTCGCAGGGCCTGCCGCTGACAATGGCGACGACCTCGCTTCGTTCCATGCTCACCCGAGGCTGGAGCATAACCGAGCCGGATGTCTACAACGGCTTCATCTCGA
Organism: Torymus auratus; assembly: GCA_900474315.1. Lineage (NCBI taxonomy): Eukaryota > Metazoa > Arthropoda > Insecta > Hymenoptera > Torymidae > Torymus > Torymus auratus. The sequence continues at coordinate 33,496 of UXGD01000925.1, forward strand.
CGATCCTCTGGATCGTTGTCTTCCTCACGATAAGCATGCTCGTGCTCAAGTTCAAGCGTGGATAAGGCATATAAACGATGGCGCGCCTGCGCGCCTGCGTCGTGAACAAGCGATTTTCTCGCCGCCCGCGTCAGATGCGCAAAAAGAAAGAGAGAAAGCGACGAAGAGAAGTGAAAGAGCTGCGGCTCTTCCTTCTCCTCCTCTTTCGCATATCACACACCACGTGTACAGTGTAACGATTAATTGTCTTTCTTCTTCGCCGTCCTTGATATAATCCTTACTTCCCGTGTGTATGTGTGGAAAAGGGAAAAGACTCGAGCCGCCGTCGAAGGAAGGAAAGGACGCCACGATGATGGGACTCTCTTTTTCTTCGCGCTTGGAAAGATGCCAACGATCGTCACAATCGCCTTGTCCCCACTCGAGTCAATTCGCAACGTCGAGGCACGACTCGACCGCGGAATTACCGATGTCAAGTCGGTGCTCTCCACCCGCAAAAAGTTTGCGCATTTTTTGCGTAGAGGCCGACGGGGATCAGCGAACGCGTCGTTATTGAAGATCGTGGGCTATCTTTCTGAGATGAAAGAAAGAGAGATAGAACAGGCGTCAGACAAACTGGACGTCGACGGTTCCTTTTCTTCTTTTTTTTTTTTAATTATTATTATCATTATGAAAACTTGTAACGAGATGCAATAATTGTAATAATCGTATGAATCGTATCTATGGTGTCTGTCTTTTCGCGCGAATGTGGATGTAAAAAAAATGTGAGAGAATGAGAGCGAGTGAGAGGAAGATAAGTTAGCCTGCGTGCGTGCGAGCGAGAATGTGTAGGCTACTTTCACTACGTCCTTGGTCCGTATTATATTGAGCATTATATTATCGATTGATCATTGTTTTTTTGTCTTTTTTTTAATTATATTATTAGCGCAGACTGCGATTTATTGTTGATGTTATTTTATTCAGGCGCCCATCGTCTACGATCACATCTTTCTGGTTATGTACTTGTAAAATTCACCCGCGAGCTCGAGTGCATCCCCCAACGAACGAAATCTTCTGTGAAATCGTTAGCACTGTGAAACAAATTTGCACGTATGTAGAGGAGTGTCGAATCACTTGAATTGATCATCATGATAATGCAACTTTCTCGTCTCCTTTGTTGGGGGATCGCTCGATATCTCTGTCGCGATGGGCGCATTAGTCGTTGCGCAGATGTCTTCTTTATTATTATTTTTTTTTTCGTATTTAAAAATCTAAAAGAAAACATATAAAATAGAGGAGCGCGGCAAGGATCTTTAATCTTAATTGTAAATGGAATTGGTAGAATAGGTATCTCTTTTTATTGTTATATTCTGAATATAATAAGTGTTTGAATATAGTTATTCGTGTGTTTGTCATGAGCACATCAGATCCGGTTGGACTGTCTCTCTGATGATGTTCGAGTGGAAAACAATCACAGATGGCAGGGAAGTCTAACGTTTTTATACATAATTATCGAAATATTATATACGCAAATCACATACACACCGAGTTGGCCTCGATGAATTCACGAGTTTATAAAGGAAATAGAATCGCGACAAGGCAAGAGGAATAACATCGTACTTAAAAATAATTTGTTATACATTATACGCATGCAAAGCATGGGGGATAGATGCAATGTGCAAGCAGGATTCACATCGGCGTGAAATTCGTATGCGCGGTAGGTAGGCAATAATGATGTGACGTAGTAGACACGAGTGTGATGGAATTACACTGTGAATTTCTTTTGTATTTTAAATGTAGATGATGAAGATATGTTGTTTTTATTGTTGAAGAGGAAAGATTGATGTACAGATTTTAAATTGCATGCGTGATCGATAGCTGAAAAGCGGGAATAGCGGAAACGAGAGAGATTTTTTTTACAGCGAAAAGTACGATGATCACGAAACGAAATAGTGATTCTATTGATGTGTTTTTTATTTTAAATCATTTACGTTTTATCGTCTTTCGTGTTTTTCTCGTCGCCTCTGTGAGGAGAAGACGAAGAAAAATAGGAAGTCAGAAAGAAAAATTGTACGTCGGAGAGATGAATTTTCAAGATTGAACACGAGATGATCGTTGATATTAATTTTTCAGCTTAGCTTATTATCGTCGCCGTGCGAGGCGATCGAGATGTTTTGTTCATATACCGTGAAACTCGTGTTGGGACAAAAAAAAGGTGAACGTTGTAATTAGTTGTCTCTTTTTTTATAAGCTGTTTTTTAGATGTAGATGGTTTAGATATAGGACGATTCTACTTGCCCATGACTTAAGTGTATGTTTTATTATTTAACTTGTAATAATAACAATCTTGAAAATCCCACAACTGTCTGCTTTGAAATTATTTACACCACACCAATGTTTCATATACAAAATCATTTATTACTATACGCAACCTGCGTTCATACAACATAGTCAATACAAAAATAAATCATATAATCTATAGTTTTCTCTATAATACGCGCAATCGTGCAAGTGTTCGCTCTCAGATAAGGTTTTCCTCGTACTCTTGCAAAACCGATAAATATTCCATACATTCGAGAGACGGTGAAAAAGTGTGAGACTATACCAGCCACTTTTTTCTACTCGTTATTAAGAAAAATCCATTGCATTTTGCGATGGGGTGAAGAGTCAAGTCTTGAGTTTGTACTGCTCGTCGTCGACGAACCATTGCTTATTCGACTCGGCTTGCTGCTTCCAATAACCTGTGTGAATATTAATTAGGAATACATTAGTGTTTTCTCTGGTTTTTTTTCGGTCGAAGAGATAGAGCGAGCGCACGCGCGAATGCTTTTCACATAAATTATTGAGTTTTTAACGTTGTTCGAAAAATAAGTATAGATGATTATCCCAGCTGATAAGAATCAAACGGCCTTGATAAAATAATAACGAATAAAAAAATTTTGCGAAAAATATGTTTTGGAGATTCCCATAAAAGTTTTGTTGTTTATGCTTGAGGTGCAGAAAGAAAAAGTCACGAGGAAAAATGTCTTATCGTAAATAACTGCATAGCCCGTGAAAAACTATAATAATAAAATTCAAAAGCGTTCATAATTTAATAATCAATAATTTCGTAAAAATAAATTAAAATTTTATGATGATTATGCAGCGTGCAATGCATAATAAATAAGTATATCCGATCAGCGCCTGCTGATAGGCAACATCATTATACACAGCGGTAGAATTGATTAAGTATACCAATCAATAATGCAGATCCTAAACACTGTTTTACATTTTATTGATTATGACAACTACTGCATTTGACAAATTGCAATTAAAAATTGTTTATTTATGAAGATAAAATTTTAATCAATTTCTGATAAATATAATAAAATACTTAAGATATTACTTATTTTATAAAATAGGTGTATGTATTAGATTATGATAAATGTCCCAATTTTACGTAAAATAAATATCACCGTAAATATCTATTACATAACTAAGATGAGTAATACTGTTCACATGCATTAATATTAATTAATGACTTTACGTAAAAAATTTTAATTGCACTCGTTAACAGTGTACTGTATAAAAGTTTAAATAACTTCTCAATTACTGAACATCATGAACGATAATTGCTTAATTTGAATAAGAGATTAACGTCGTTTAATAATGAACTATTGCGTAATAACGAGAGTAGAAGATCATTTGTAAGCGATCGAATTTTTTCTTTACAACAATGACTATTATTCTAGAATTGAATAACCGACTTATGTAATAATGCAACCGGTATTGGCAACGTTACACTAAATTATTCAAATCTAATAACTATTTCAACGATAATTTCAGCCTTGTAAAAAGACATTTTTAAATTGCAGAATAAATTAATAGTCTAGTCATCAAAAATTGTACACAGCCGTCAATTTGTTGATGTTACAACTCTTTTACTAGAGCACTTACTGTCACGACAAGAAGCTAAAACTACTACAACTATATATATATTTTTTTAATTATTCCATTAGTACCTATCTTCCATAAGATATTTATGTTAAAAAATGAGCATAATTAGCATTACCAGCACGACTTTTTTTTCATTCAATTAATTAATATTTAAAACCCGCAATAATTATCTTCAAATTTTTTTTCAACAAATCAGTATAGTATCTCTTTCATAAAATTTGTCTGTTATATAAATTTATTATTAGTATTTCACCTCCCATAATCATTATCAAAGGAAATGAATACAGCGATTTCAAGGCACCGATCCATCAAATTTACAGTCTCCCCAAGTCAAGTCGAACACCGCTGATGTGTCCTTAACTACCCTTTAATCCATACCTTTCAACGACTCGTAATCACCGTCAGTACCACCCAGCTCAGTAGGCAGGACGCTCGGCGATATCTTCTTGAGAATAGTCCTGCCGTCGCCCCTGTGCACATGCATCCTCTGCCTGAGCTTCTTGCTCATGAACCTCTTGAAGATGTTAAGGACGATGCTGACGTGAGCCGGGGCGTTCACGTAGTCGAGTGAACGGATACGATTGGGATAGCTCTGCCAGGTGTGCACCAGCCGTTTCACGATTCCCGGGGTCATCTGAAGCGCGTGGGAGAACTGGACGCCAGCCATGTCGTGGATTGCGACGATGCCGTAGAGAGAGGCGTGCGCATGGCTGCGTGAGGCCAGGTCCAGGAGCATCATGCCGACCTGTGAATTTTGTGATGATGGGTATGGTTTAGCTGGAAAGTATGTGGGTGGCAGTGTAGAGTGGGTTTGAAGCGATTGGTGCAAGAGAATGTTGCAACAAGTGTTTCCCGAGCGGTAACAACGAAGGTTGTAGCTATAGTATATGACTGACTGATTGCGCAAGTGTCATGTTAGAGAAATAAAAAACGCGTGTCGTTAATTTTGGTGCATTGAATTTCAAAATATAGTACAGTCTTTAATGTATAATGAAGTAACATCCGCCGGGATGACTTAATCTAAGCAATTTGTATCTATAAAATGTATAAGTAGTAGAAGGTTTAACGAAAATATTATAAGCTAGGTATTTTGCCTTCATTTAAGAAATGATAACAAAGAAAAATAAGATTTCACAATCACTTTAAGTAGTTGTAATTTTTGTAAAACAAATTTAAGCGAAATAACTACCTTAATGACATCTGATTGCTTGTGTTTCCTGGGATCGTGTACACATGCTCGTATGACAACGATTAATCTGCCTTCTTCGTCCACATGCTTTAACGGTAAGAACACTCTAAAATAACATAAATAAATTAGGTTCTTTTTACATAATAAAAATCCTGCAGTAATAGAAAAAATAACAATAAATCATTCTTTGAGAAATTGATAACATCTAAAGTCAATAGAAAAACATAATTCGAAAACCCAAACAAATCATATTTTATCGTTCGTTGTTTTTGCATAATAAAGTGACGCTGATTTAACAATTCAAGGCCGTGCAAAAAAAAAAAATTGCGTACTAGTAACAATTCCGCATTCAAGTGGCTATCAGCTATAAAAGTGCAGTCTTGGCAAAACTGGCGTTTATGCCATTTCACGTTTCGCCGGCGACAACAATAACTTTAATAATTGCATTGAAAAATCACGTTTTGTGTAAAAAAAAAACTTGATAAGGTTTCTATAGAAAACAACTTAACTATTTCTCGTTCTGTTATAAAACAATGTTTCCTCTATTTTTCCCATTTCGTATAGCTGTTCTTTTTAAACAAACTAAACAAGCTACACCATTGCAATAAAAAACAATTACAGAAAACTGCTGATCAAATGACACCCAACTAAATTATTTCTTCCAAAATTGATAATTATCAATGGACACATTATTTTTTTCCATCCAACCTCTCTAACGTCAAAATTAAAAAAAAAAAAGCAAAAAAACTAATACGACCGGGAGCGGTCAATTGATTCCGCACCCGAGATTAAGTAGTTCCTGCACCTCCGGAAGAAACGGGTCCCGGTTGGCGAACCACTCGGGTGAGAGGCCGCGCTGCTCGTAGTAATTCCGCAGCTTCCGCTTCGTCTTCTCAATGTCGAATTTGCAGCCGCGCAGGAAGCGCAGTATGAAAAAGTCATCTGTGGGTCAGGCAAAATACATAGGGTTAATCATGAGTTAATTGAAATGCATCGTCGCATTTATATATCAATTTACAAAATTAACGAGTCAATTATCGACGTTAAATATTTCACGCGTCCGGGAGTATTTGACGATTTATCCAATACAAGTGTAGCGTTATGTGCGTACATGCCTAATAACGAGGTACTCATCGTACCGCTTATTGTCGACTACTGCGAATTTAATATCTGCTTGTATCAGCTTGTTAATGACCTGCAATTACTGCGAATACGACGCGTGCGTCAAGTTGCTGATGACAATTTCTAATAAGGAACTTTTGTTTTGCAAGTTTTGTTTTTCATACATCATATTATAAAGTAATGTTAAAAGTTTCAAAGCATATATGAAATTTAAAAATAAAACTAGCTGACAAGTAATAATGCAATAGAATAGTTACGAAATATATTTAATAAGCGGAAAAAACGCGTCGCGTCTAAATAAAAAGGCGTACATGTATATGCCGATATTGAAATACTCGATAAAACAGGTTTCAATCATATTGAAAGTCTTACATATAGATATGAAATATATCGAACCTCTTTAATAAAAGAATTATTCAACGAAAACTACTTTAACTAATACGGGAATCAAGTCCATTACCTACAACACTTTGGTTACTATAAATAGCCAAAATCGAAAACAAACTTGAACGGCAGTTACGATAAATATCCATAATACGATCATCACAACAATCGTATATCTGACGCGATTATAAAGCTAAACCTTTTGATTATATTTTAATTTTTTATAATTCCCAGCTTATATACTCTCCAAACAAATTTTAACATTCTGATGGATTATACCGTGAAGCATAAATAAAATAAACGCGCGTGTGTCTTCGAGTCGCTGAAAAGTATAGCCGCAATTTCACGGCATGATAACACGGTAAACCGCCTGTGATTACAAACGGGTTCTCTCTGTTATTATCTGCATCTGTTTTCATTTGAAAAACTACTATATATTATTAGAAAACTTGAATATATTTCTCGAGTCATAACCTCACGATGCGGCTACTCCCAACCGAAGTTACTATAAAACACTTGCGAAACTTGAATATTCCCAGACTCTACTTGACAATCGTTAAACTACTGAAAAATATATTCACCTAAATTCACCGCTCGCCCCAAAAATTCGTCACATAACTTTAAGCTACTCACCCGTTCTGGAGTAGAGTTCCTCGGACTCGACGATCCACTTCCTCACCTCCTCGATCCTCGCCGTTCTCTCGGCGTCGATCTCGTTGAGGTACGCCGCTGCGAAATCCTTCTGCTCGGCCGTCAGGCCCGCGTCTTCCTCCATCCTCGCGCTGTCTGGCTGTCATCCAACTATACACCGCGGCACAACAATGGCATGTGCACGCGGAGATATCGCGTTTCAGTCGCGCTCCCACGCGGGCACGCGCAATACTGCCAGCATAGAACGAGCGAGGGAGAGAGAAAGAGTCTGTGGAGGAGTTAAGGCGCGCGAGTGAATTCAGGGCCGGTGGTGGGGTCAGCCGGGCCCCGGGTTGTATTTTAATTTTGATTTTTGGCTCGATGGAAGATTAAATCTTGTGAAAATAATGATTTTCGTTGTGCGGCGTGGTGGAAATTTTACATGAAAGAAAAATATTAGGGTTTCATTAATTTCAGTGATATTGTAACTTTGAGATTTCAAAATAGAAGATACATCAAAATTTTGGGATGATTTTTTTACTCATATATATCTCAATTTTATTTCGATTTTTTTTAGAACTAGAAAAATACTGATATTTGTATGTATTTAGTATATTTCAAGTAAGTACAGCTTTCATTCTCATTCGAAATTACATTGCTGTGTTGTATGCGGGGCCCGCGTTATCTGGAGGAAGCCCACACGTGCATTAAAACCGCTACGAGCGATAAATTTTTGCTTACAGACAACAAAGCTACTCGCATGTAAACAAAAGATTCAATTTCGTAGGATAAATTTGTGAATTAAAAGTCCGCGTACACACAGCGTCTTATCGACGAATGTATGATGTAAGTAGATGATGAACTAAGATTCACTGTTCGTTATATTGTAATTATTGTTGCTCTAGGTCGAGTGGTTCATCAAACGCTCGACAATCTTTACGACGATTTCTTATCAATGAAATGATATGATAATATGCATATGCGGAGTCATCAAAAGTAAGTTCGGAAGCTTTGGTCCGAGTGAATAAACTCCATATCTCATAACTGGAACTTTCTTTTCTTTTTAAAGTATTATATATATAAGTTTATCGTACTATTACTTTTATCTGTATCTTATCTATTTAAAATAGAAAAATTGGAAATAGAAGGTATAAATAATATTATCGCATTTAACTAAATATTAACAACTTTCTGATGAATTTCTTTTTAAAACCTTTAATAATAAAAACGTTGATGATAATTAAACTGAAAAGACTTAATTAGAACAATAGAGTTATGTAAAAGTCTTATTAACTTCAATTAGCGAGGATTCAGTGCATTATTGCCTTCTCAGAAGCTTCTTAAAAATCAACTGTAATTTAATTTTATCTGTAAAAGGTCGATTATTGTGCTTTCTAATATCGTATAAATATTTTTATATCAATTACTAATTTATTACGTTCAACTTGACTTAAAAATAGTAATAAGGTACAACATTATGTGGGCTGATTCGTTAATTATCATATAACATTTATTGTTACAAAATTGCTATTAATGTTTCGAAGAAAAATGAATGATAACAAAGTTAAAAAGCTACTCATTCTGTACAGTAATTGTGTTTTTTAAGTTCCATTGTACTGGGATATCAGTTTCTTACTTTTCAAAATTTAGAATAATAATCATTTATTTATATAAACGTGCGAAAGGATTTGCATTTAAAGTTGTTGAATATGCATTAGTTCGTTTTCAGGAAGATCAAGTGATTGAAATAAGCTGACAAGATACTATTTTACAATAGATTTGATAAATATTTGCGTTGATAGCACTTGGTGTAAAACGGTTCAAAAGTGTGAAGATAAAAATGTTTGCATAAAGATTTCTTAAGCCAATATTATCGAACAGTGAGTTTATTAACATTTACAGACTATTTAATATCTTACACATACTTTTCAAATTATAGTATCATGAAATTTGCAAAAAAATCATGTATAAAAAGTGAAACAAGCAATCCAGACTGTTTATTATGTCAGCATTTTTATTGAACAAGTATAACATTATTCATATTCGACTGGCAGTTTGAATAACAGGTATCGCTTAGTCGGATGATTCTCTGAGTATATTAAAAACGGAATAAGATACCTTCAAAACCTGTGAGAACGGTAATTGGTCAACATTGAATTATTTTAGTAAATCTAGTGTTAGTGCATACTCACGCCGATGTACGTTTCAAGAGATAGGACTATAAAATGCCCACAATACATTATTATCGGCTTTGACGCCCTTAACATTATAAATACCAAGTCCCTTCCAGTGTCTGCACTTAGCATAGTCCAGTCGATTGAATAAACTGAATTGCGGAAACTCAAACTCTAAAATATTAATTTCATGTTAGTTCTAAACTTTTTACTTTTGTAAAATGCACGAAATACATTT
>UXGD01000926.1:0-43051 GCA_900474315.1 Torymus auratus
ATATTTCTATATCCAAAAACCTATGCCAAAGTTTCAGCCGAATCCGTGATCCGGAGGTCTGAGCCTCTCCTAGTTAGATCCTAAATACGTCATAATGGATCAATACGCCGACACTCGGATCCCAACGTATCCTTGAATATGTTCATGGCTCACTGGGTTTGGTAATGATGTCATTAAGCTACTGAATTGAAAACGAACTTGCAATCGTAAATGAAATGAAGTTAATAGGACGTGCGCGAAACCGGAGCGCAAATGACATTATTACGTATGACGCATAATTATACTTTTGAGCTGCACCGATCCGAGACTGATAAAATGCGTGCAACGTCCCGAGTGCGTAGTCCAGAAACATTTAATTAATCCTTATTTTATATGGAAAAAATGTTATTTTTTTATATAGACTCAATGAGGATAGCAGCATTCCAGATATCTGAATAAATCGGATATGATTTACATTGTTTTGAACTGTAATCCTCTTATAAATTCAGTCCATGAACTTGTAAATAATTTTTAATAAAATAAAAATAACGAGTTCATTTCTGCGTTGCGAAAATAATTTCAGTTTCCGTTAATTTTGCCAATACATTAAATTGAGTAACAAATTCAATTAAATCTTCAAGTAATTTGTTCACCAATCTCGTATTACATTGATAATATTATTCATTAATTCTTCAATATTCACATATATTTAATAAGATATTATTTTAATTCTTCATTTCCGATAATTTTGCAGGAAAAAAGGATACCATTTTGATATTAAAAATATAATAATAAATATTATGAAAACTTGAATACATTATATGGAATATATTTCAAAAGTGAATCTTTAAATTTTACTTTTAGGAAAAACTATTCGAAATTACATTCCTTCGAATCTCTGTTTCTACTTTGGATTTTTCGCAAGTACTCTTCTATACCTTGGGGCTATATCGCCTCCGCAACATTGCTTCCATAGTCTTCTCGCGCGCATCGGAAGATTCGTCGTCGAGGTTGTGCGCGCGGCGCCGTCAACGTCGACAGCGGGAAATGAGAAACGAGAATACGCCGCGACAGACCTATCTCTCTCTCTCTCTCTCTCTCACTCGCGTAACTTGGTCGCGCACGGAGCTCGCATTAAGGAGAAGGATGCGGCACCCGCGTTCGATCGGAGCTGTTTTCTTGTAGCTGGGAAATTAGAAAATGTATTCGAGAAAGAGAGAGAAAGAGAGAGAAGGGGAAGAGAACGAGAGCGGAGTCAAATTGGCTTCCACCGCTATCCTTTTCATCGTGATCGATGTTGGAGGACGAGACAGCCCGTTGGGATTTTCAGTAGAGATGCCACTGGCTTGACAGCGAGATTTATCGATCCTTTATCGCTGGCTTATTGCTTTTCAGTGCATTGTTTTAGTTAAGATTCTCATTGCATCCAAAGAATTGCTTTATTATTTTTGACAAACTTTTCATTTGTCCAAGTTTGGTATATCGGAATGCGCATTTGACTATTATATGTATCCAATCAACGCTAGCCTACTTTGAAATCCGTATTTCCACCTGAGACCCTTCCCGCAAAGCAGGCCTCGTATATGCGGTCACGCAAAAAAGCAACAAAAATAAAGGGAAAAATAGCAGTTCTGGCGAGTACAACGTCAGCTTTTTTGCCGTCGGGCCGTGATTGGCATACGCGCCGTCATACAGAGAGAGAGAACGCGAAAAAAGAATTGCAGAAGACGTTTTTCAATTCATTGGTCAAACTCCAACTCACCGGGATTCCGCTGTTTGCACGAAGCAGGCAGCCACCGGCGCTGCCCGGTTAACTTCGCATTGGATCGCATCCAACTCCCTATTTTCATCAGTTTGAGGCTTCCGATCCATTCTGTCGTGCAGGTTTATTTTGTTTTTGTTTGGCATTTATGTTTGCAAAACTCTCCGCTGGGTGGCAGTGGCCGCAAGCTTGCGCCATTCAAATTGTCTTATATGTTTTCCGACAGCTCGCTCATTGGATGCCCATACTGAGAAAAGTTGTTGCCGGATAAGACTTTTCAATATTTTGTAGCTCTTTAACCTTTGAAAAATAATGATTAAACCAAAGGCCCGTTGCGCGTGTAATAGCCGTATTGTGAGAAGCGCAGGGATTGAATCCTTTGCGAGAAAATAAAAATCCTCATGCAAACGCTGAGAATGTACAGCGCCGCGAAAATGGTAAGGCCAAGGAAGCCGAAAGGGAAAGGAAAGAGGAAAAGGGCGCAGGGAAAAACGCAAGCCTGAGATTTGGCAAGCCCGGCGTCGGCGCCCGGGAAATGCCCGTTTCCGCAATTTATTTTCACCCCTTGGCGCGCCTTTGGCTCGCGAGCGCAAAAATTGAATCGCAAAGCCCGCGCAAGTGCCTATGTTGTCGGCCGGATGAAGACGCGGAAAATACATATCGACGTGTCGGTAGGTGGCGGGAGCACGGGATGGGGGTAAATTTTTCATTACACCCCCTGACACGTTTGCGACGCGGGGGCGCTCGCGTATGAAATTGAAATACGTCTCGAGCGATCGACGCGCGGGCGCAGGCACGGAAGCCCTTATGCCGCGCGCGCGCAAGACTGACTATATAGCGCGAAATCGAAGGGACACTGACATTTTTTCGCCCCTGCGCGCTTACTCGCCTATTATTTGATCGGCATCGAAGCTACGAGCTGGATCCAATTTATACGAAATATATTTAACAAAACTGACTGACGTTTTTATAGCTCTATGGATGTGGACACGACAACATTCTTTGTAGAAATGACAATTAAAAAATACGTAAGGTAAGGGCTGCCTAAGCTGACGAATAAATTCGGAATACACGGCAAGTGACATGTATAAAATAACAAACAACGCACTCGAAAGCACTAGCATCAACCGGCTTTCCTAAATTTCGGTATCGCGAGTAATATCCAGTGCAGCGAAAAACATTTACATAATTTAGACAATCCGACGCAATTGGAAGCCACTCTCCATAATACGCGAGTAGCGCGCGCGTGCTTGCGCTTAATTCGATTTATTCCATTTGCTGATGGAGGGAGGGGGGAGCAATTTTGACGTGCGCGCAGTACTCCACGTAACCCGAAAGCGAGAGCGCAGCTGTATTAATAATCCGCGGAATCCGCGAAGCGATCGAGTTACTCTAGCCGAGGAAATCGCTCACAATCCGAGAGCATCGGCCGCACCTGAGCTCCGCGCGCTACTCGAATAACTGCATAATCGCCGGCTCCGAGATACACTTCCCCCCGCCCCGTTTTCTCGGGCTCAACCTTTCTCTCGTAAAAGATGCCTAGCCATGCGCAGCTTTATACCGACATGGTAATTCAGAGAGGATGTACAAAAGGAAATAAATTTCGGCATGAGCTCGGTAATAAATGAACGGATATTTTCAATTTGGCGAGCTGGCCGGGGGAAATGTACGCGGGTAATCGCTGGCTAATGCGACACTCGACTTGATAAATTTTGTATTTCAATCGTACTACACAGCGAAATTCTCAGGCAAATTATATTTTCATGATATAAATTCACTTGTTGTATGCGATTTAATTAATAACTTTTTCATTTAATGAGCATTGTACCATGGGATAGCATTCGTACTCGGTATTTAATTCAATATTCCCATTGAGCACGATAAACAAGCAAAATCGAGGAAATAGAGAAAAGAAATGTGATATTCTCCAGTGATACATTCTATACATAAAAGCAATGACACCGTAGATTATAAATGAGACTGTCATCAATGGGAAATCCCATGGCAATACGATATACTAACATCAGTTAAAAGCACAAGAGAGCCATTTGTCTCGTTATTCGAACCCAATCAAAAGTTTTTTTATCCTATAGGTTGCACGGACATTAAACGACCGCCGCGCGACCCCCTGCCAACACCAAAGTGGGACGTCTTCGTTGATGGCAGACGTTATTCGATTACGCGCCAGGCGAATTCGAGGAGGCCAATCACATCGTGCAGGGGATGGTATACGCGTTTGGCCTCGGAGGCGAGGATTGTGCCTGTTTAATGGAGTGTTAACTTCCTTTGATCGAACCGGAATCTTGCATGTGCCTCTGACACTTTATTTCAATTCGATCGGTTTTCGTTTATCTACGATCAGATAAAGCCGCTCCTTTTACCAATTACGTTTACTATCCCCATTCTAATGTTATAATATATGTTTAATGCTAAGTATATTGTATTTACAGCCGTTTATTCAATACATTTTTAAATTGAATTCAGTTGGAACATCAATATCTTTCTAAAAAGATAAAAGCAACTAAAGGAGTAAATAGAGACGCTTCCTCTCTGTCTGCGCGGGCTTTACCGGTCTCTCTTTGTTTTCTAAAATTCTGTCTCGACACACAGACCCCCAAGTCAACCTGTACTCTAACCCGGTCAGAGGATAAAGCGCGAAAGAGACGCGATAAGATAAAGACGCATATATATATTCGTGCAGGTGGGTTTTATTCGAGCTAGCCAGCGACAAAGCCGATCGTTTTATCTCCTCGAAAGAATGATTCCAGCTATCGCGAGTGCATTTCAAGGGGGCGGGCGTACTGCGATTTTTCATATGCGGGGGCACACAATGAGCGCTAGAAGTCACTGCGAAACTTTATTGATTCGACGGTGAGTATATGTCACGTGTGGTAAAGAGATATGACCAGATACAAAAAATTTAACTAGCCGTGATATAACGTCAGCGAGACGTTGACTCGGCAGTTTTTTAAATTGCGAGACGTCCACTGATTTCAGAAGATATCTACAGAATTTCTTGGAAAACATCGATAAGAGATTAATAATGGCTTTATCAATTCATTTTAATGGTCATGATTCTCAAGTTAAACGACGCGTAAGAATCTATAAAAGATGGCTTTTATTAGCGACATATAAAATTAATGAAATGCGAAAAATAAGTAAAAGGCGTGATTTAATATTAGAAAAATTCAGATAAAGAAAATTATAGGTCAATGGACGCATGAAGTACATTGAGTGATTTCTTCTATCTGTGAGAATAAAATTGTATCTGCTGCTGAGAATATACTCAAAACGATTACCTAACCGTAATCGAAGGCAAAGACAGCTCGAGTCATTTAACCGTAATCTCGCGGCTCAAAGTGCTATCGGAGGGAGGCAAGCCGGATGTAAACAAGAATTTCGGTAATATCCCAACGGCGGCGAGGCAATGAAATGAAAGGCTCAGCGGGTCCTTAAGTCCGCCGAAAGCCAAGACGCGGCTAGCAGCGGAATGGAAGTCCGCGCGCGCGTTGTTGTCGGCGCTGGAAATCGGATTTCTCTCTTCTCCCGACGCCTCGTCCCGCGTGCGGCTAAAGCCTTGGCCGAGGACGACGCCGTCGACGGATTACGCCTCGGGCGAGGATTAGGCGAGGTCGCGCGGCCTGGAAGGGCGCGATACGTCAACGTTATTCTTCCGCGCCAGATACGAATTAGATGATCTCGAAGACAATGGCGAAAGAATAGTGCTGCCGCGTGTAGCGCTGAGGTTGCGCGCCAGCTGGAAATGGCACTTTCGCGCATATGCATATTCAGGAGAGAGTCTTTGCGCCGTTCTTCCGGAGAAATGCGAAGGAAGTGCCGAGCGAGAGTGCGCTCTTGGTGAATTCATACGGCGGGTCTAGAAGAGCTGCGGTTGCGCCCGATGCGTGTCTCGCCTATGGATTTTCATTGCCCCGAGGAATGGCAGGAGTGAGGCAGCGGCGTTCTCTCGAGTTTCAAGTGATAGTTTGGGTGTAGAAGAATGCACGGCAAGATATATTCAAGTGAACAATGTGTTGTAGAAACATATTATAATATATAAGATAGGTTTGCTTTCTGCATAAATTTCGGTTTACTATTCAACCAGTTTAGAGTGTCTCATAAATATCTTTAAAGTTGAACATACTATTGAAAGCCGAGCTGTTTAATAAACGATAACCCAATAGACATGAAGAATAGTTGTATTTAATCGAGTGAAGCGCCGGAGTGAAGTCAGCGCTCAGCACATAATTATCCGAGCGCATTACGCAAATCCAATAGCTCTTTATCAAAACAAACAGGCGGAATCCCCTAGAATACGATACCCAGGCGTTTTGGCACGCGGCGCACGTACGGTTTACGTTGGGCGCGCGTTTGATCTTGCGAAACAATCGAATGAAAGTCACGACTCGATATGTCTAGAGGGAGCGAAGGGAAACAATGCCTTTATACGCATATCGTATAGCAGTTGGAAAAGTTCTTTTCATTCTTCTCTTTGATAAAATATTAGCTTTCTGGAATTTCTCGTCTCCAGAGTGCGTTTTGAATTTCAAAACTGACAAAATGTTTGTTATCTGCAAAGAGATTGCGGAAGGAAAACTGACGGCTGGAATTATTCAGCGATAAGTTGACGTTTGCCGAGAGGAAAAACGCATTTTCCCAAACAATTCGTCAGGAGAAAAGCGCGAAACACAGAACTCACTTCAACGCCATTCGCATAATCTTTTCGGGACAAAGGGCGAACATGCGTTCAATTTTGGGTCACGTTCTCGCTCGATTTCCCGCTCGCACTGAGAGAGAAAGGATATGAGTTTCCCCATCCTGTTTTGGCACCTCTCGTTATGCTCGACATGTCGACACGAGCCTTTTCTCCAGTTTCACCGTCTCCCGACGTTTTCTTTCCAAATAGAATAATGGCAGAATAGAATTTTCCTGAGCGAGCTTTTTCTACGGGAGATGATGGACTAATCTCCTCTTTGTGGCGAATCCTTCATTGTTTCTCAATTGCAAAACATTTCTTTTTAATAGTTCTATTACATCGTGTTATATGATTTAAACCCAAGTTTCACGTTTATTACTCTTCTTTTACAATGAATTAAAGCAGGATAACTATGTTGTACTGTCATTAGATTGCTTATTATGAATAATAGAGTTATTAAAGGTACACTGTTGAAAAGAAAATTACCGCGATTGAGGATTACTTATTTTTAAAACTCCGCACGCTGCAAATGACGCATACGAATTGCTTAGGTATATTTTTCAATCGAATAAATAACTGTATTACATCAGCAAATTGCAACACTTACTTAATATTAAGCTATCCCCCTACATTAGGTAACACTAATGATAGGTACATTAGTACGCACTGAGTATTTGATGCATACACTAGCTTGCTCACAATCCTGTTCGCAACAGCATTAAGGGATGAGTGAATGTTCAGTAAGCTGAACGATAAAGGATGAAGAAGATTTTCACTATTAGTTGTTTCGGGTATCAAAAAACGTCCCGTCAACGAAATGTGTACGTTCACAAACAGAAATAAGCTTAAGTCAGGCAGATATGATGTTCATCGTGGGGTCGTCCGCAGTAAAATGTTAAAAGATTCACATGCACGTTTGCGAGTGGAGGAAATGCTGACGGTTTATCTACTTACAAAGGGGCTATACAGACGAATCCACGAGTTTACACGTGAAATCTCTCTCTGTTCCTCTCTTTTTCCCGGAGAGATAATCATATTTATTTGCCTTCGCCGAACCGTTATTACCCGGGACTTAAAATCAGCCAGACGAAAAGACGGGTACGCGTTCGCCTCCCTTCTTTCCGTCTATATACAGCTAACCCAAACAGACGGACGATATAAAGAGATAGCATCACTAGCGAATGCTCGGGACTAATCGATAAATTGCATCACATGCGCGCGCGCCTATGCTGTCTGTTTCTTATCGGTACAACCCTATGAATATTTCCACTTTAATGTTTCCTGGGTTAGTTTTTTTATTGACACGAGCGATTGCGGACAATGTTACTCTAATAAAAAAGTTATTTCTGTATGATTAGTTAGCTTTAGAAACTATACAATGCCGAAAAAAGTTATTTCAAGTGTTATTACAAAATATCGATAATAGTTGCAATTGGTACTAATACAATAATTCTGCATTCCTTTCATAATTAGTTCTGGATAAGAACAATATTTATACTGATGTATACTTTACGCTCTAGATGCGTTATCAAAAAAAGTTTATGTTAAAATTTTTCAATCTAATCGAAGCTATAAAATACATGGTGAAATGATATATTTGATTTTGCCTTCATGAGACACCTTCAATTTGTCTTAGGAAAATTTTTATAATGATATAACATGAACGTAAAAAGTCGGTATTACCTATGTATACTTGAACACTGAATATACGGCACAGAAACAAAATGAATAAAGTCAAAAGCTTACCTGAAACAAAAAAAAAGAAAAAATGATAAATATTATAGAAATATTTTTTGTGGTAAACTACAAGTATATGTCAGAGGAACACACGAGATTATTTTAATTAGTTCACTTTCTATAATTTATAACATATTATAACATAAACTTTGTTCATTATGCCAAAACCTGCTTTTTGATAACGTAATATTAAAAATTAGTATTAATGTTCGCCTAATTGTTTACCAATTCACATATAGTAATCTGGTATATTTGAATTAGATTATATATACTAAAGTCAAATGAACCATGGGCAAAGTTAATTAACTTTGAAATGCGGTTTCAATTTACTTTAAACCCAATTAACATTTCTAAAGAATACAAACAAAAGTAATACAGTTGTATTAAAAACAAACTTTTCACTACATTAACTTTCATACTCGTTCAATTTATTGTCAAATTAATTAAAAACATAATAACACTCACATCAGTAATTTGCCATTTAATTAGCCTCCATTATAAATATTAACTTAATAACCGTCTTTGACGATTTAATGCAAAATATTATCTTAGGTCCCCAGTAATCGCGCCTCATTTTATTTAAAAATAAAGACTATACTTTGAATTAAATCGATAAACGGTCAACCCTAGATAAAAGCGCTTAGCACTCAGACTCTATAGTGCTAATTGATCTGTGAGCTTATAGCTGTGATTTCATTCGCTCACATCGAAGACGAGAAAACGCTTTGCCCGCATCACCAGAGGCGAATGTACAATCAACGTGGCTGCGTCGGATACGAGACGAACATGTCGACAGCGCTGGCAGGCGCCGCGAGCTAATCGAGCGACGCACGCGAGTCGCTGACCAAAGCTTTGCGCCGATATATATATGGGCTAATGGGTTTTCGCGCGTCAACGTGGGCCGAATTTCGTAAGTATCAATCGAATGCGCAGCTAACCATTATAATCGCGAGATTTTAAAAATTGAAAAGATAATTAAAAAATATACTCAAGGATATACTTTGTAAATATTAGAAAGAAAAATATTGAAATAATAATACTTTGTTTCCCTAATACATCATTATATACTTATTTCTCAAAGGGGATGTTTTATATTTACCGGATTATAACATTTTATAATTAAAGAAATACATAATATAAAGGCTTGTTGATTTTTAAGGTGAAGCATTTTGTTTTATATTTTACTACTTAGAGGCTGTTATCCGTTAGAAGAATTAAAAAAGGCTGTAGCGAAATTCGTTGTTAAAGAAGTTCATTAAGTTTTTCTTTGATAACAAAATTCATATCACTTTTATAAAAGAAGATTATTATGAATAACGAATTCCAGTAAAAGAGCAAAGCTTTGAACATATAATAGATAAAATAATCTTTTGTTTCAAGAGTAATGAGCATCCTTTTTATCAACGAGTACTCGTATAACGTTTTGCTAAATCAGTAATGCATAATAGTTATATATTATTTAATTCAAACTAAATGAAGTATTAATTAATCCATATCGTACAAAATTTCAATTTATAAAAATTATTAAACGTTATTTTTAACCATTGTGTGAAAATTTTACAATTGATTCTTATACCAATTATTTTGTTCATTTTCTTTTAACAAGTGCGTTGGACAATCAATGCAGTAATTTCCAATTCAGCGTTGCATTGTAATTATTGAATTTCCATGAGTCACGTGCATTGTTCTTTTATAATTTAGCAATTAATTTTCTCTTAATAGCCAACATCAGCTGCCATACTATATAATGAAATCTTAATACGAAATGTTAGGTTACGTAAAACTAGAATTGCATTTCAATTAATGAGCATATAAACACTTTACAAAAGCAACACCATCAGAATCCCATCTAAAAATAACAGTTATCCCAGACCAGCGTTATTTCTTCCCATCGAGTCAACAGCCTCTTTTCTCCTCTTCGCGGCACATAAAATCCCTCGGGTCATTAGCGGCTATTTACGTCATTAAGCCAGCGTCCATTGAGCAGAGACCAAAGCCGAAGGAACGACGACGACGACGTCGAAGAAGCTTCAAGAGCGCGTGTAACTACATACTCCCTGCCAAAGTCTCTTCCTCCTCTCTCTCGCTCTCTCTCTCTCTCCTCTTCACTCTCGAGTTGCGGACTCGGCTGCTCTTTCTTCTGGTCACTTATCGGCACTTGACTGCTTGACTCGACCCTCTCGTCTTCTCTCTCTCTCTCTCTCTTACGCGCGCCGACGACGACGCCGCCCACGCAGACTCTTCCATTCGAAAGGATTGCGATTCCAATGTCAGGTGAGCGACGTTGCCTTTTTAGGCAACTGTCGCATAGGTTTAGTTAGATAAACGCTCGATTACGTGGCACACGCCCGCTGTATTTGCATAATTGATACTTGTCGGACGAATATCGATTACAGTGTGTACACATTTTCATTCGAAATTTGCATACCTACGCGGCTTTTTAATTAGATTATTATTATTAGAGCAATTAGGCGACGACGTTTGCGAACTATTTTTCATAACATATGATTTATATATTCAAAACAAATAAACAAGGAAGTCTTATTTTAAGTGACGATCCGTTTAATTTATACAATTAGTGAGCTAATATACAGCCAAATGAGGAGTCTTTTTCAATTAATTTTTCAAAAGAACCATATTCTATACTTGTTCCTTGAATCCAACAATGAGCTGCAGCCTGGTAAAGTTATATCCATGCAGAGAGGCACACATAATATTTTGAACAAAGAAACAAATACGCCCGAAGCCTCTCGAGGGCGAATCGGCCGCGGCGCGCTGCTGAAACGCAACACTCGACTCGCTGTTTCCCCTCCGAATATAACTGGCGCGCGTAGGATATTAGTTTTCCTGTATACGCACCGAGAACGCGAGTCCGAGAAAAAAAGATGGAAAACGCAAGACTTCTTAATTTACGCTCGAGGCCACCGCTTGGATTTCCGCCTGTCGTCCCTCGTAAAACGGGATCTGATAACAATCGGCAGCAGGGCAATTGTCTCTAATCTCCGATCGCGAGATGAGCCTGAAAAAGGCGACGTGAACTGGTTAATGCAGATATTCCATTACTGCGGGAGAGTGAGTGAGAGAGACGCGTGATTACGCATACGGCTTCTTCCTCGACGCTTGACACACTCGTGAAACTTAAGCCGATTTGAGGCTGACTTGCTGGGTTCCCCTGGTGTGACTTCCGCGTTCGGCTGGCACTGATCCAGGCCCGGTTCAATAGCCTACTTGCGCGTGGAATTGCTCGCGCACACTCGCGGGACAAGGAGACGGGGCAGGTGAATCACTTTTAACTGCTGTCCCTGCTGCTGCCGCCACCGTAAGTGATTTTCACTCGATTGTTATCGTTTGTCTGCAAAGGTTCGATTGTCATGTAAAATAGCGGCTTGTTTTCAGCTCTCTCAGCTATTTGTATCGCGAATTACTATGGCGTTCTCAAGAATTTCAATGGGGATTAAGACTCGGCATTCTGACGTGATCTCATAAAAGTGATTCCGTTCTCGTAAAATCGTTATAAGGCTTTTTTCTCCTATGAATTACCAGCAGTCTTTTGCTACTTTCCCAGCGATTTTTACGAGCTATAAAGATTAGACGTACATTAAGTGCCTTTTTACGAGTATAGCAGGATTAAAATTTGATATGCTACAACATAGTTTTTCAAATACACTGTTAACGACTGTACCAATTTGCAATATATCATTTTCAATGTTTACTAAAAATTAATAGAAGCGAAAGACGATTTACAACTGCTGACAACGCATCTTTTCATCACAGAAAGTTGTCCGTTAACGGACTTTAGCACCTTTCTTTTATTTTCTCGAAAATTTACATTGCGTGTAGCCGGTAATGGGGCTTTTAAATAAAGAGGAACTTTGAGGAGAAAGAAGCTTCAAACTAGATCCCGTTCTTGGCCGCACACGGTAAACATAGAAGAGCCGCGAGAGGAAATAAGGCGCGCCTCGATTAGCGCACGTTCGTTACCCCTAATTCACAGCTGCTCCTATCGCACAAAAGGTGCGCGAGCGCGTACATTGGCTTTCAGCTACTTGCTCGCACAACACACACATATATACGCGCGAGTTTGTTCAACGTACGCGCGGATGATACGCGCGGGGCCGAGAGTAATTGCGCGCGAACTTTGCCGACCTGTCGCGCCGTCCCAAATTTGCAATAACGCCGGGACGTCATTAGGTACGCGCGCCTCCTCTAACCCATCTTCCGCAATCATCTCCCGAGTGAGAAGACACGTGTATCGAAGCAAGCTTTCAAACTGTGTCACCCGAGACGAGGTTGTTATAAGGAAATTTCCCCGTACTCTTGTTTACAGACGCACCAACTTTCGCGGCTTTGTTCTCGCGCAAGTGCCTATTTGTTACCTCGTCATTGCCCTAATGAAATTTTTTTTTACCATACCATAAATGAGAAACATCTTACAAGTTGTCGATAAAGAAATTTTTTTATTTTGTTAGTGAATACTTTAGAATTTATTTCCTACTGCAGTTTATACCCTTTTTCATTAAAGTTCGAATTTAAATACACATTTTCAATTTCAAAATGTGTGGACATAAAACAGACTACTGTAAAATTGTAAAATTTAAAATAAAACTTTATGTTCTTGATACGTTTGATAAATAGGCCATCAAGACGTGTATTTTTTAATATCCTTTAAAGTAGAAAACTTTAATTAATAACGCGTGCAATTTTAAAATTATAATCAGGCTTGAAAGCTGCCTTTACTTGCGGTTTTAAACTTTCCGCGTCTGACGAAAAAACCGCTGCCAAGACCGCGTAAAATTGCTTCTCCATGCACAGCGCTATACTTAGGTTAAAGTAAACGAGGAATAAAGGACAATATTACGTTATACTACGTGCAATAGATTTTAAACGAATTTCATAAAATCTAATGTAATTATAAGAGCTTTTCAATTATTTATTCTATAATCCACAATTATTACTGCAAAGTAGTTATGAAAATTTATTGAATCTTTTGATAACCGTAATAACTTTTAATCACCTTTATCTTCTCTCAATAACCATAACTCTTACTTCCATATATTATTATTCCTCTCTGTTTTATTGCTGGAAAAATGGCTGAGTCTATGGCGTAGCGCATAAAGACCGAGCTCCTCCAGTTCCGGATAAAAGAAAGCAACCAATATTCGTGGGTCGACCTATTCGAACATGTTTATCTGTTGTTCTCGAAAAAAACGGCCAAGAATATAGATTAAAACTTGCGACGCGTACGAATTCCCCGCGTTGCGTTCCCGCCGGACGACGCCCAGATGAGGCGCGAGTATGAAACCGACCCACATATATTACGATTAGGATCGACCATTCACACGCCCACGAAGGGGTCTCATAACCCGTCGTTATATTTTTTTTTACCAGCGGAAATATTTGAGCATGAATTTTCCTCATTTTCCTTGCAGGCCTGTCGTCGTGTCATGCCCTACCCTCTAATTATATCACGTTACGACTTTCCCGTTATTACTAGACAAATAATTAGGGGTGCTCGTGTATATGCCTCCCCCGTTCGACATCTGTTGTTCTTGGGTATATTTGGGCGGTGTCGCTTTTCATGTCTTCTTGAAATACTTCTTTCCGAAGGTGGGTGGGGTTAATTATAGTAATGGCGTCTATTGCGGATGCTTTATAGCTTATTATGTGCATGCTTATATGGAATATTAGCTGTATTCGTGTAATTACTAAGAAAATGTAACAGGCTTCGATCTTATGAACGGATAAGAAAAGTCTTTTTTAATAATACCCAAATTATAGAGCAATATTCTTCAAGATAATTTGTTTATTATTAATGCCAAAATATCTTACACTCAAAACTGTTTCTTATAGAATATAGCTTTGATAGTAAAAAAGATAAGTTTTATAGCAAACATAATAAAGACATAAAATGAAAAATTTATGAACACTTGTAATATAGACGTAAGAGCCGAAAAGCAGGAAAAGGTAATAAAAAGATAAAAAAAGTTCCCGCGCATTGTTTGACCACCTGGTAATCTCTCTGGCGGCCATCAGATGCGTCCGTTTTACGACTTTGACACGCCTCCGCGTGTAAACTCTCTCCTTCCCTCAAAAACATCCCTTCTATAAGGACATTCCATTCCAGAGCTGTCCCGCGCACCTCAGCTCCTCTAACTCACAGAATTCTCCGGAGGGTCGAGGAGCGTGGGGGTGCAGCTCGTAGGCCTAACCCCAAATTAATCGGCGCGCTCGCGCGACCGGCATTAATTTAGTTTACCTTCGGCGTGCTGCCTCCGCGCGCCAGGCGTCCATTGAGTCCGGCGCGTGAGAGGGGGAGGAGGCTATTAGGCCGGATATAGGCTCGCTGGAAAATCAATTGAGCTGCTGCTGCTGCTGGTGTGGTGCGCGCGCTTAAGAGAAACGTAATTCATTGTCACTGCCGTCGCTCGCGACAATGCTCCGGTCGGTTGGTTGGTCCAGTAGTACTAGACTGGACTGGACTGAACTGTACTGCCGCGTCGAGTCTCCCCATTGTTTCGGTCCAGTAGTGTCGTTGTATGCATGACGGAAACGTACTGGAACTCTCTCCCTCTCGCTCGAGTGCAGAGCGCAAGTCGAAATGGGTGAAGAAGCGTGTAAATAGCCACGATATCTGCGGATATATGCTCCGAAAGGGAGATAGGAGTATAAATGTTTCTTTATTTGCATACAATCTATTTGTGATAAGCAAAAACAACTTTATATATGTTTCAAGAAAAAATACTAGAAACCTTTGTGTATGGTATCTCTACGAATCATTTCAAGCGAAACATTTATTAATGAATACGCTTGTTTGAAATTATGATTTTCTTGTTTCTTTTTTCATTTTTAAATAATAACGACAACTGTTTTAGAAATAGAGATTGACAAATTTTCAATGATAAATAATGACAGGAAGGCGGTATTACGTCAGAGAAAATTGCAGAGTACAACAAAAATTAGAATTCCCTTATTACACTTATATACACTTTTCGCCTTTTATATTGATGTAATTACAGGATTGTTGAGTTTAATTATTCGTAGAACATAAAACAGGAAGAAACGAATGTAACTATTATATTGAACCTTGGTCTATAAATTTTTCAGGAGGAAATAAAGTGAGATACTTTTTCATAATGCAATCTCCGCTGATCAATACAGTTGAAATAAACGTCAATATTCTCTACAACGAAATGTCAATATTATATATGACAAAAGAAGAAACGAAACAAAATCATTTCTCACGGTGATAAATTAAGACGTAGCTACACGTACTTTTTATACCCAACTGAAATCTAGTGCAGTTATTCCAAAGGCGAGGTGAATATCCGAAACTCTCTGATATTAAATAGATCTCACGTAAGTTCAGCAAGATTCGCGAGTCTAAGCTCCACAAAAAGCTCGCTACAAAACCAAGTATGCGCCGCGACGGTTCGCGCGCAATCAGCATTTCAACGCGGTCGCGGAATCGATCTTCGGCCAATAGTTTCGCACTTTATGGCCGCGCCATGCAAATGCCCTTGCCGCATAAGAAGCCGGCACGGCGGCGGCGGCGCGAGCGAGCGATATCTCGATCTGGCCGGGCGCCAGCTCTTATGCGCGCCGACATGACCTACAGGCCGCCGCGCCGCTTGTTACCGGAAACACCGGAGCACATTAAACATCGAGAGTAGCGCTGTGTTTACGATTTGCCCAAGCTTTCGCGGCGGGAGCTATAGAGAGAGGAGTGAGAGCTTCTCTCCCGCAGAGTTGCAGCCGGGAAACTCGCGCGAACTGCGACTTGACGAGGGCTTGTTCGACGCTTGTAATGAGTGGTAATTAGGCTAAAAATCTCGAGACTTGAACCTTTGGCTTTTAGCTTGCTCTTTCGAAATGTAAATAATAACTTTTAAGCTTTACTATTGCGCTCGTGTGCAGCAAAAAGAACATCTTTTTTGTTCTTTTGGTATGCTCCTTTGAAATTTTCTTCTATGTGTCTTGAATTTTTTACTAATAGAATTTTAATACTCTGCAATTTGCAATCAAGTTAAGAACGCTCTTGCATGGAAATTTACAAACTCGGCTATAACATTTTCAGTAGTTCAAGATATGCTGAATCTTGTGGTATCCTTATTTTATCCTGTTACCGTGGACAATTTCGAGAAATTGACGCTTGAAATTTTCATTTTTTTTACACGTGCTCTTATGGGACCGCGAGAAAAAATTAGTAAAGTTGAGTATTTCCGAAACGGGATCAAATTTTTGACCAATATAATATATCAATTTAAAGATAAAAGCTTCCTCTTTCAGATTACATTTTGTAAATTATACGTAGCCGTGGAAAATATTGAGATATTTGGTTAAACTTTTATTATATGCGGGACATGTGCCGACATGGCACAGAGACCGAGGAAACAGACCACATGATGCGTCCCTTATACTACAGTTTGTGTACTCTCCTAGCGTACACACTGTAGAGCGCAAGAGCGTCCTAAACCAAACATTTTTTTGGCTATTCAATTTTTCAATGCAATATCGTGCTTGTATTCCAACTACAGAATTACGTACTTACTTACTGACAAACTGTTTGTACCCCCAAAAATAAAAACTTTATTTCGTATGCGGCGCTTTTGACATGAAAATAGAATTCAAAAACCCCATTTTATATTTCATTTTGGCCGTTTGAAGGATGTTATGAAACACAGATTACATATTTCTCTTGCAGATTACATATTTCCCATGCTCAGCTCGAGATTACATCGGCCTTAAATTTTAAATCTAATCGCGCTCGCGTATGTCCAGCCGCGTACATGTGCGTATGACGAAAGTATTCTCGTAAGAATTTAATACTTCGCATTCTATAGAAGCTGTGAATTCCAAGTATGTATCTTGCACGAGAAGACATTACTTCCTATTTACGTCTGTCGTATGGATCACGTGACTTGCATCTTTGAGGGAATTTCATTACGCCTATACTGAACTGAATGGTCGGCTTACTTTAAAATTCTTTTGTAAAAGTAGGAAAGTTCAGGCGAAATTCTATAATATTTCCTTATTAGAATCATTATTTATTATAGGAATTAAACTAAGAAAAATGAGGACAATAAAAGTTTTATCATTTTTAAGGAAACAAATTTTGAAATATTTGTTGTTTACTTGAAGAAATATAAAATTTATCATGATTATTCAAAACGTTAAAAACAGCAATTTTATAATTACATTAGATATAAATAACTTTTACGAAATATTAGCGAATAATATTTCTAACCGAAAAGTGTTTAATCATACTAAACAACAATCATTCATTTACTATGTTAAATTAAAGTTGAACTGTTATTCCTTTGATTTTAGTCATGAAAATTTTTAGTCGAGGTGCTCTATTATAATCATAAAATTCTATAAGCTATTTCTACGAGCCATAATTCAGCAGGTTACTATCAATCTTTTAAAAGCGCAGGCAATTAGCATAATCGCAATCTGGCAATAAACACAAGCGGGAGGGCGAGAAAAAGCAGCCTCCGCAAAAAGCCAGCGGTATAAATTTGTCAAGCAGCGAAAAAAACAGGTAGCATCTCGGCCATTAATCATTTGCTCTTTCTGGTGCACCCTCCGCGCACACTCTGGCGCTTCTTCCGGCGCAGAAGAGTGTCGCCCGGATCGACTGGCTGCGGCGCACGGAAAGTTAAGGTGGCAGTGGCACAGAGCGGCCCTACTGGGGATTATTCGCCGTCCGCGGAGTCACGCGCGCCCGCGCCTGTAATTTGGGGCTCCCGCGGATCTATCCGTCTCGCCATCTCGAATTTAGGGGGCGCGCGCCAACTTTCTCGCAAGCGATTCCCGCGGGCGTTTATTCGGGAGCCACGTAAGACGTCGCGGTATCTCGGCTCGTTCATCGGAGAGCCAGAGGAGAGAGAGACTCCATAGAGAAGTTGAGAGCGACGCGTGGAACCGAACTCGAGCGATATCATTAACGTCTGCGAGGGTAAGCGCAACTTGGGGGCTTCAGTAAGAAGGATAGGAGCTTGCGGCACTGCCATCGGAAAAACGACGTGACGCCGACTCAGTGTGTAATGTTCTGCATCCGAAAGGCATTAATCTTATTCTACCTAGCTTCTTTCACACAGCACAATTTACTTTAATTTCGTTAAACTGACTTCTGTTTTCAGCCATTTGAATTAACAGCAAAATTAGTTGGAGAATATGTTTTGCCTTGTTTTGGACGTTTATGAATACTGTTTCGACGTCTACTCACGTACCAGAAGATTAAGCACTGATGAATAATTTAACATGCATACCTGCAACAGAAACAAGAAAATATCGTGGTTAGATTAAATTACAAATAATGAAATTGCTAAAGATATGTATTATATAAGTAAGGTTTTAATTTAATTCGTTGAATAAATAAAATACCGTTACAGAAATAAAAAGTACACAAAAATTTATCCTTAGCAAAAGTACTAAAACCTACTCTGCTTTATCGCAGAGGAGCTGGGGAAAAAGTGAAATCGCGTAGCTCGCCGCAAGCGCATCCCGCGGGATATACGTCGCAGAGAGAGGGAGGCAGCGACGGATACTCTTCCGAATCGTATTAGTCACGTGTGGGGATACTAAATGCGTGGAGCGCCGGAAGTCGGCGCAAAGTTACGATCGTAGTTCGCGTCGCGCGGCCGCGGATCGAAGTTGGCCCTGGCGCCTATATATCCGCAAGCTCTCTTTCTCTCTCTTTCAGAAAGTGGTCTTGTTCTTGGCGCTCCACGATTCGAGGCCGTCGCGACGTGACTCTGCGATTTTGCCCCGATTCTCACCCGCTCTCTGCCGGCGCGACAGATTTATTCAATCAAGGGAATTTTTTTCTCGCCCGGCTCTAGGTGTTGTTTCGAGTGCCCGGCAGTTTCGAGCGCGGCGACCTTGTTTTATTTGCCAAGTGTGGATTCGCGGGATTTATTAGCGGCGGGCACGCGGCTCGTATTTCGTGTTAGTGCGCGTGATTTAAGGCGCGAAAAATGGGAGGCGTGCTTCGTTCGTACGCGGCGCTAATGTTCAAACTTTTTAATTTTTCGACGAGTCTAGACTCTGCCGTTACTGAATTGATACAGCTTTTATGTCCATAAATTTTGAAGTTTGCGATGAGCTTTTCAAATATGCGCATTAACGGACAAAGACCGCAGAAACGCCATTAGGGCGCGGTGTGAAAAAATATGTAAAGGAGGTCAGGAAATTTACCTGCGGAACATAACAGCAAACTATCTCGCTCTAAACAAACGCTTGCAACGCGAAGAGCGGCGTGTGCCTAAATAAATAATAAAATACACGCGGCCTCGATACACACTGGCGTGAAACTTGGCCGGAAACTTTGATCATTAGTAACAATCGATTATACCGCAACTCTCTGCTGCAGCATCGTATTTCCGCCCTCTCTCTCTCTCTCTCTCTCGGCCAAGGCAATTCAAACTCGCGGCAAAGTAACGGAGAGAGAAGCACGACCGCGCGACTTGTTTGCCCAGAATTTGCAGCCCGGCCGACGTTTATTTTCTCTCTCCCCCGAAGTAAATAACTCGTCGCTGCTCAGAGAGCAAGAGAGAGGGCGAGAAGGAGAGAGACAGAATAAGGAAGGAAGAAAGTTCGCGCGCGATACACATACACGCGTCTCCACAGCGGGCTTGACGAGAGGAACGCGGGGGACGCATTGTAGAGGGAGAGAGAAGGGGTGAGCGAGGACGTGAAGTATGGCGCGCCGCGAGATTCTTGATCGTCTTTAATTTACTCCCGTGGAGCAGTCTACGCGGGAGAATTGCTAATGGCGGACGGGCTATGAGGATTTTGGGGGAGCTTTGCGGGAGCCGAAATTTATTTGCCGGGGGCTCGGTGATTCAGCTGCCTGACGAGATTGCTTCTGATTTTTAATTATGCCAAGTAAGGAGAGTTAATGCAGTCAATTTTCTGGGATTAATCAACTTTTCCGAGCCACATTTCAATATAGTGCGCAATTCTACTGTACAAAGTAAACGTTAAACAAATGGTTATCACGCATAGTTATAGACCTCAAAATGATTGTACGCGGTATTAAGAATGCAATTTGGGAACGGCGTGCTTCCTACGAGGGAGATATATGCACCGGGGCGTCGGTAAATACAATTTATTTCATCCTTTTTGATATACGGCGGTACTAATTGTATTTTCCCCAGTTATTAAATACAATTACGGTCGCTCTGCGGCCCATATATTTCAACTAATTATAACGCCGTTTTGCATACTTTATACTTCATTCAATTTATTCTGCCGCAAGCGGAGTTTTATTGTGAAGGAATATAATGGGTGCACACGTGTGTATTATTATATTCAAAGGCACACGGGAAAATTGCACGCACGGCGGGGACAATGTGTGCCAAGAGCGCTGTGTTTTTCTCGAATCACTAGCCATCTCCTGCGAGTGGCGATCGCAATTACAGTTTTTCCACGCCTCTAAAAAGAAAGCCGCATCGGCGAGCAAGTGCGATTACTGCGCGCCCGTGTTGTCGAAAATCCACGTATGATGCATCGTCGAGTGCCTGTCATGCCTGTTAATACCCTTTCACACAAGACATCTGCGAGCGATAAGAAACTCGCAGCCCGAAGAATAACGAGGATATAACCAGGAGTGGCTCTAAAACAGCAGCACGAGCAGCGATAACAGCATCGCTCTTTCTGCAAGAGAAAATCTCGACAGAGATCGGCCTTTTGTTTCTTTCTTCCCTGCTGCGCTCGGGGGAAACTGAAAAGGGCTCGGCGTGCTACTTAGCATCTCTCGATTCCGCGTCGGGCAAATCCGATAATACTTTTATGCTTTTCGCGGCATGATTTTCTAGGCTAGCTGTAGCGTGCCACGCCCGATGCTTTTTGCGTCCCGAGCTTTGCAGCGCCGAGCGAGCCGCTTATCTGCGGCACGAAGTCGCTAAAGTGAAGCAACAACTGTTTACGAGGCAACAATGGGAAGGCACTGCCTGGCAGGCTCATGATTAATTTCTCGCCTTTTGTTGTTTTTTTTTTTAATCTTACGAGTCCAGAGTAGCGGTTTTCGTAGCAGTAGCGTATCTTTATAAAATTTTTAATAGCCTTAATTCGAACACGAAATGAAACTGTAGTGGCATTAACTGTGAGAGCCCATTACATAACGATTAATCGTAATTGAATCATGCACTGCAGCTCATGCAGCCGCAAAAAGGCCAATAACGTACGAGTAGTGCTTATTAATCTAATTAAACGCCCAACGTACTGATTTGCCAAAGGCGTTAATTTGCCAAGCCGTAAAGGTCGTCACGCAGCCGACACGTGTACTATGTAGAATCCCTGGACTGCAGAACCTGAGAAAATCCTGGCAGAGCGGCTCGCAAAAAAGCCGGCCCGACGCGCAACTCACTCGGCAATTATTCCATTAAGTTTTTGTTGGCTTGGCCGGCTGCGAGCGCAGTCATCGCGCGCACCTGCTCTCGTTACCGCACAATGCGTTTCTCTCTCTCTCGCTCTCTAGATCCGCGTGCGCACGGCAGGTCAGCTCGGCTCGCTTTTACGATAATGCATCGGCGGGTCGATGATCGCGCGCCTCAATAAACGGGCCGATGATAGCACGCGCGCCGCATGCGATCGTAAACGCGCACGCGAGTTTCGGCCCCGTGATGCATTGTGCGCCGCGCGCACGCGCAGCGTTACGTCAACGCGCTCTCAATGTAGCCATCGTCGCTGTTTGATCTTGCCAGTCGTGTGGAATGAGGGGCTTCCAAGGAGGTGGCATTTGGCTTTTTGACAGACGCAGATTAATTTCTGGGAAGTCTTTTGTTAATTCAAATAACTTGATATTCAGGAGACTTTACCTCTTGATAAATTAATCTAATAACAGCAAGTTGAATTTTATGTAAATAATCGTTCGTTCATCCAAATGCAGTAGCAAACTCTAATGATGGCAAGTAATTTGATCGGTATAATGAGAATAGAAAGTTCAGGCTGAATTATCAAATATTCAAGCTGTCTCGTTAGACAAATTAAGTTGAGAGAAAGTAATACGGGCAAAGACGTTACGGCGTACGAACTAGAGTACAGATATTCTGTCGTCATTACCTTAATTGGTATTCGAAAATCCTCCGAACGATCGAACCTTTTCGTTAATTGCACGCGGCAAATCAACAGGTAGCAATTAAAACGCTCCTCGCTCCAAAGATAGATACCTACTAGAAATATCCTCGTAGTGGCGCGCGTATCGCGAATCGTTAAGAAAGTTACGTGGGCGCTCGCCGTTAACGATCGAGCCAGAATACTCGAAAAAGCTCCGAGAGGCAAATAAATCATTCGGCTGTCGGCCGGCCAGATATATACACATCTTCATGAATAATGCAAGCGCGAGAGAGCCGCTAAAAAATTAACGTCATCCGCAAAAGCGCGCTTCCCTTGCATGGCGAAGGAGTCGACACCCCCGAATCCCAAAACAAGCCGCCATTAGCCTCCTCCAGTCGATCCGGCCCCTTATAACGAGGGGTGATAACTCACGTTTCATAAGTCCTCGGAAATAAAAGCTCCGCGTTCTTCAATATTCATGCCCGAGCCTTATGTACCCCCTAGAGTTACCGCCTAACACACACAGCGCATCACATAAAATCTGTTTACACGTCTGAGACGACAGAGGGGGACTTTGAGTTTTATTAGCTGGAAGAGGCGCGCTGCTGGATTTGCATGAGATATCCCGCTCCTTAGGCGTTCCGTGTCGCGCGCATAGTACGTACTCTCGGTGTCTTTGGCTGCCGCGAGAGAGCGCGCCGCATAATCGAGAAGCACGAGGTGAAGGAGCCGAGCTCTCGCGTTTACGTCAGCGTTGACGATCCTTCCGAGAGGAGGGGGGCGAGATGGATCCGCGTCTCTCGGGGATGATGGCCTCTCAGGTGCAGAGGTTAATTTCACGAAGACTGTTTGCCAGAGCTTCGCGCTGATCATTCAGCCCGAAAGCGTGGATATAATAATAAAATATCTCGTTATTTCACCGGCTTACATTCTCGAGTATTTAATATTTATTTTTTGCTCCTCGAGTATACTTATATCACCTATGTCAACTAATTATTAAATATCAATTGAAGCGGTTGAAATTTTCATTATTTTCTAGCGTAGAAAACAATAAAAAGATGAAAGAAATTATAGAGGTATCGAATAAAAATAGCATGGCCTTCAGCCGCACATCTGAGACTATAAAATTTCACAAAGGGAAGTCAAACAAACCCCGGCGTATCGACTCACCACACAATCAATTACAACGAGAAGCAACGAAGCGCGCAACACACTCCAGCACGTGAGTCAACAAAATTATTGCGCGCGAATAAATCAAAGTTCCCGAAAGAAGCGCAGCGGTATGCTGGTGGCGGTGGTGGAAGCTCGCGGAGGGACGGAGAGAAAGCCAGGGGGGCAAAAGTCGCCGGCCGGGTGAGAGATAGAAGACCGGGAGGCAAATTTATCGCGCGATATCCGAGCGCCGCTGCGTAATCTCGGGCCGGCTCGTTAAGCCCGCGCATCGCCGCCGCCGACAATTAACGAAATGCCTATGCGAGCTAGTCAGGCCGATTCCCAGAGCCGACGCTGACCCTTTTTCGCATTTATACGGGGATCCACGGGATTTACGGTAATTAGCCCGTTTTATTGTTTGATTTAGCCAGCCCGTATACAGATAATACGGCGAAAACAGCCAAGAAGTCTCAAATGTAAATCCAATAAATTTACTTGAGCGTTTTGAATTTGAGAGCCTAGAACGAAAAAGAGAGCGAATTAAGTTCTTGCCAGTCTGGCTTTCAAGGCTGGTGAGTGTGAAAAATGCGCCTTTTTTTTTAACTCTTCGTCTACTACAATGTCTTTGAAATGCTTGAACATTAAAGGGGCGCAAGCAACATTTCAAGCAAATTCCGGTTTGTACAGAAGATGAATGCGAAGCTGATTTTCAAAATACTTTACAACACCAAAAGAAATCTGTGCTGAAAAGTTGCTAAATAGTACAAAACAACGTGGAACAACATTTGAAAGCACTTCTCCACTACTTTGAAAATGTGGAGCGCTCTCTATGACTTCCTAGTTAGTTGCTGTAAAAGTAATCGTTAAGAGCAGTGGTTTGCGCATTACGGCGGGTGCAACAAAAGTCGTTACAAAAAACGGTTACTTCTGAAACGACCAGCTGTGTTATTACGCTGGAAAGTGCATTCCATATTTTTAAAACTTTGGACAGAAAACTTTTTCAATGTAATACATTGAACAATTTTGAAAAAAATATGATTAAACATTTAAATGAACCAAGCAAAATTCACATAACCTTTTTTAATTATAAATGTTATCTTTATTTTTAGTTATTTCGCGTTAATAACTGAACCGTAAAAGTCGGGTACGCGTATTAACTGTGGTCTAGTAATTTTAAAAATCATTTCCAGTATAGCAGCAAAAATGCCTTGGAAATGATATCTGCGATGGGATTTACGTGGAAGCCGTTAAAACATCAATGTAAATACACCAAGCACCACGCTAAAAATCAATGTTGATTTTAGTATTTTGCATGATGAAGTATGCGAACGTAGCCCGTGAGCTGCACAAGTGAAATGCGATACAGCGATACAATGCACTGTAATATTACAAAGTACATAAAGCCCCCGCACGCGTTCGGGGCCGAATCAGTGCGTAATGATGACTTGCGTAAACGTGCAATCTACCACCTAGTAAACATGTATAATTTGCAATACTCGAATCAGATTAAACTTGTCTCATTTTGAGGTATAATCGTCGGCAGCTCCGCTAAACAAATACATTAAATTTTCGAAAAACTTCTTTCGGGTTTCAAAATTAAACCTTCGAACTAATTGTGTAACAACTTTATTTATTTTACGGTTTATTTAAACGGTTGAAAATATGGAACTACGTAAAGTAGTGATACATAAATTATTTGGTATATCTATTCCCTAACATTAATTATAACGCGTATATATAAGTGTTGTTAAACACATATATAATTTCTCCTGCTCGTAAATTCCGCACTTTATATCATAATTCATCATACAAGAAAAGATCATTCGATGGCTTTATAAAACTTTTCATACTGCAAATAGCCCTTTCTGAGAAGCAGCCTGATCCGCAACGCGTGTACTTGCTTCGATCCGCCAGTATATACACAGGCGCATGTACCGCGGCGGCCCGCAACCTCCTAGCTAGCTCCTCGTCCATCCTGCGCCTCTGCTCCCGAGCGACGAAGAAAAACGCATACGCACGCGCGCACCCTACGTCTGTATACATACCCACACCACGTCGAGCAGCACATATAGCGGCAGTGGCGCGGCCTGCGGGATTCGCCTCCGAGTCTATAAATTCCGGCCATTATAAACGCCCGCGAGTGCGCCCAGCCGGCTGCTCGGCGCGCGGGAAAAATTACCGCCGTGCCATTTCTCTGGCCGCCGATCTGTTAAAGTCTTGCACTGCTAGCCGCCTTTTCCCAGATATCTCGCGCGATAATAACCGGAGAGCGCGGCTGCCTCGACGCCCTCGAAACTTTTTCTTGCAAGAGAACACACGATATTCTTTTCGTTTTCGTGTGCCTCCTGCTTAGATCCAGTTATATTGCAGTAGACAGGATTCTTTTTCGGCATGCATTTGAAAGATATAATCATAATAATATAAGGATAAATGATGCTGTGTGACTGAACATTAAATTTAATATAAAGAAAGATCAAACGGAATATTTACTTTTAAAGTATATAGGATTTTTCAGTATTGAAAATTTTAATTTTCATTTTGCTGCTTTGGATGTTTCCTTTTATATAATTTCGTCGTATTAGTAATTAAATTCGAGCAATTTATCACAGAAAAGCCAAGGCAGAAAGAAAAAGGGAGAGTAGATTATTACTAAGGTGAATTTGGTCGTGCACTAATTTTGCACGTCTACCGCTTATTAAATTTAATTAAAAACAATGCAGGACATTTTTTAGTTTTACTATGAAGCCACGTGCATAGAAGCTAATTGGTGCCGTTCCATAAAGTTGAAAAAAGGTTATACACAGGCTAATTAAAGATAAATTCTTAAATAAGCACAAAGTTAATAAACGAAATGCAAAGCGATTCTTTTCATCGTTTAATAAATGCAGTGTCTTTATCTAAAGTGCAAAATGGCAGAAAAAATGTTTAAAGCGGAAAGTTTCATTTTAAGATTAAATTTTCCAGTTCCGCTCAACCGAGGCTACATTTCAACGCGCGATATTCGCACACTGCCGACGCCATAAGTCAAGCCCCTAAACGGCCGCGATTCTCCACGGGTGGCAAAAAGGCAGTGGCCGACGAGTCATCGGGAAATCGCTCTAGATTTCCACGGGCTTTGTTCCCCCGGCGATAATAAGCACGCCCCCACCTCCGAAGTGTGGAAAATCAATTGGCAGGGCGAGAGAGAGAGAGAGCCGTACAATAGAGGGGGACGACACAGCAGCAGCAGTAGCAGTGGGCCACCCTCCGCGCGCTCTATTTTCCAAATTCATCGCAGATGCTTTTACCACGGCCCGTTAATTTCACGAGAAATAAATTGCAAACATTGTAAACACACGCGGCCGTGCGCCTGCACGCCGATATATCAGGGTGAGGGAAAACTGGCCGGCCGTGACAATGCCTGGAAACCATAACCGGACGCAAAGTGTCGTCGCGCGCTTTTGTCTCTGCGCACGCGTTTCGGGGGGTGAGACGCGCGCGCGCGCCACGTGCGACAGATAAATAACGCGCCGGTTTACATTTTTATGGTCCGTGGAATGGATGCCCGGCGCCGGAGACGCTTGCGTATACGCGGGGAAGACGCGCGTGGCTGCGCTTAAAAATTGCGCGCAATTGCAGGAGGAAGTGATGCATTTCAGTTTTTTCCCTTTTTTTTAGGTAGGGCTAAATTCATCGCGCTGTGAAATCTGTCTGATCTGGGCAGAGTGAAAAAAGGAGTCTTTTGTTCTCTCGCAGGTATGGAGATACGCAAATTGGAAGGGCCGAGTTGTTTTGCATGAGCGAGTAAAATTGAGGGAAAAAAGAAGAGATCGAGAGGGGGCTCTTTTCAAAAGTAAATTCAAGGTGAAGTGGTATATGAATTATTGTAGGTTTATTTTAATACATTGTAGAGAAAAGTCAGTAACTGAAGGCAAAAACTTATTTCTAAATAAAACTTTTGTAAAATGATAATTCGAGTTCCAAATTGTTAAGAGCGCATTATAATTAGTAAACAGGAGTTGAATAAATA
The DNA here is from genome assembly GCA_900474315.1 of Torymus auratus. Classification (NCBI taxonomy): domain Eukaryota; kingdom Metazoa; phylum Arthropoda; class Insecta; order Hymenoptera; family Torymidae; genus Torymus; species Torymus auratus. The sequence continues at coordinate 27,397 of UXGD01000926.1, forward strand.
TTGCAACTTTCTACTGTTTTCACTTTTAACAACTATTAATCCCTTTTCATCCCTTTCATAATCTGTTAAGTCTTCATATAGTTGACAGTTTGTTTCTCTAACAATGTAAATTTTAGATAACAATATTGAGCCACAGGAAACTTTATAATCTAACCATAATATAACATAAATCAATTAACTTATTTAATTAAGGGTATGTGTATGAACTAAACTAAACCGTGTGCAATTTTCTGTGAATTTTTATTAAGAATTCGGAACGGTAAACGGTGACTTTTATAAATATAGCATATTGAATATGCAAATCGCCAGGAACTTGTAAGTAATTTCATTTTATTATATTAACGTTTCGGAGACACAGAAGAAACTTTGAAAGACGATTCGTTCGTCTTTTGAGTCTTCTAGGTTTAAGGGATAATTGTAAATTTAAATGCGGACTTGTATCCAGCGAAGATCTAATTTTCGCTTTATCCTCCAGTTATGGAATGGAAAGTCTTTGAGCGTCAGGCAATTTACTTTAATTCTTATTTCCATTCTCTTTATTCGCTCCGAAGTATAGAGTGGATTACCACGGCAAATGATTTTCAGACTGATTCTCCTTTCAGCGGTCCAAATTTCTCAAATGCAAATACCTTGATTCAATAGAACTCGATAAAGATAAATATAACTCTAATCTTGAATCGATAAAACTTTCTTCGAAAGGATTCAACTGCATAGAAATCAGTAGGAAAAATTGGTATTTCATTAAAAACATTATACTGATTTGTATTTCTTCATTGATAGATATTATATTGACTTGATAAATACAGACGAATTTGAAGGTTCGATTCACTGCACGTGAAGCAACTTTGAAATTCGAATGGAGAGCAAAGAGAAACTCCGAAAATCGAATATAAACGCACTGGAAATTCAAACACGAAGCTGGAGCGCGTCGTAATAATTATAACTCGTTCTTGTAATCGATCCCCACAGCGCCGCGGTAACGCGCGAATGTAAAAGCCATGAAGCCCGCGCGCGCCTGTGTATGCAAACACATGCTCCCCATATCGACTGCTCGATGCTGGAAATTTCACACGTGCACGTCCACCAAATTAATTAGCCGGAGGCGTGGCCTATAGCAACCAGCTCATTTCACATTCCGACCTAAGAGAGAGAGGGAGAGGGAGAGGGAGGCCCACAGCCCACGCGACGATCACCTACTTCACGAGCTTCAGCTGATTGGCTTCTATTCAAATATTAATTGCGGTTTATTCTTTTATGAAATACTAAATCGATAATCATTTGTATACATTATCAAACACAGTGGGTTCTCGTATGTTTTCATTCGAAATTTATGAACCCAACTAACTATCAGAGCGGAATCCCCAATTAAATCTTCTTGAATTAAATCGCAATCAACATATCACAATTAATCCCCTTTACTTGTGAGCAGAGAAAATCCTTAGACCCTTTGAACTTGGGTGTTCCGATGGGGAGCATCGCACATATCTTACGACGCCAGGCTGACTGAAAGAATTGTATACTAGGATCAAGTCGAATCTGTGCTTTCAGAGACAGCTTAAGATAGAAAGCTAGACGGCCTAAAAACTTCAAAAGTGACACGTAAGTATATATAGACCGCGTGCCTGCGCTGATCGAACTGAAATTCATTCCTCACGTTCACCCACACAGCCAAGGCGCTATTACGACGAGAACGTCGTATCTAGAGAGCAAGAGGGAGACGTATTCTTCGCACCAGTGTCTCTCTCCCACTCGCCCGCGATAACGCCCGGGGTTTTACGAGATTTTGAGAGCGGCTCCATCAAAGGCACGAACCCTCGGAACGACGGCTGTGGACGACGACGCTAGAGAGAGGGATTCTTCGATGGACGACCGGCGCAAACGAAAGTCATGAAAACGGTGCGGCCGCTGAGAAGAAAGGGTTGGGTCGAGTGTCGGGGGGTGCGAATGATAGAAGCGCGAGATTTTGCGCGTTTCGCGATAAGAGAGGAAAAAGGGCGATGAAGAATGGGGCCGAGAAAAATAACGCGGCTGATGTGTCTCGTCGTTGAAAGACCGTCTTATTGTCTCAATGTCTTTGTTGGCGGGCGAGAAGTGCTGAAATATTGCACAAAATCTGTTATACATATATGCGCGCTGCTTCCATGAAAACGTTCAGAAGTTTGCGATAAAAATTGAAAAGAGTAAATGTTATCAAGTACGAAAATTCGTCAAAAAAGAGATGATATTAAGGAATAAGAGAATTGCTACGATGAAATACATTTTTATCAGCGCCTCGCTGAAGAAACAGAATAATGAAAGGGCATATGAAAGGCGCGAGGGAGAAATCCCAGATAAAAGGGAAGGAATGATAATAAAGAAAGAAGACGGAGGGACGAAGAGCAAATATATAAGATGATGAAGTGGGGGTCTAATAGATCGCAGGGAGAGAGTCCTCCCGTCGTCGAGTTAGAATATCCAGATATTCCACCGACGGGGGTTATGGCTTTCGAAACGAATAGCGGAGTTATGAAAAATATTGAATTTGAAGACGCTTAGTTTGCTCTGCGTGCCGCCTGCGAGGAATGTTCGAATATCTCAGTTCCGCGCTCCCGTTCCCATCTTTTGAGCAATTTGATATTGCACCTTCGCAGAAACGCGCTGAATTATGGTAAATTAGTATTGGAATTTTTCAGCAGAGCTAACTGGCTAAATTGTCTATCAGTCAGTTATTCCGGAATTCAAACATTTTTACCATTTCAATTCGAGATTTTTCATGTCAGTATGAACAGTTTACTGATTAAAACTAAATATAGTCCCGATTATTTGCCTTCCTCTTGGAGGAGGCTTTGTAATAATAAATATTTAAGTTAAAAACATGTTAGAAGTGCGCTTTAAGTCATTTGGAGTTGTAACACTTTTGTGTTGTATGTGGTATCAAATTATCTAGCAAGCGATATTTGCTTAAAATATAATAAATTATTATTTATCCCTTCATTTTGAATTATATTAGCTATAATATACAATTCGCAAAGCCATTAGCACATACGCAATATAGAAGCATGTGCTTTGCAGCAATGAATGTTTGAAGAGCGAGTCGCACGAATATTTCAATGCCACCGAGACATACTAAAACACGAGAGAGGGAGAGAGAGAGAGAGAGAGAGTGCACAAGCTCGGCAGGGAAAGTGACAAGATCCATTCGAAACTTGGCCGTGTCGTTGCCGCGTTGAAGTTTGACGAACAATTTCCATAACGTGCACTCGCGCGGCATCGGCTCGCTAATTAAGGAATCCATTAATTACAACGTCAACGCTCGCGTCGTGTCGCCGTGAAAGAATCGGGTCGTCGCTTCCTCATCACGAATGCGTTGGGGCTGGGAAAATGCATTCATTGCTTTTTTGCGCCCTCCCCGCGAGCGTTGAAACCGAGAGTGAGAAAGTTCCTTTATTCGGCGCTGCACAATATTTCTCTAAAAATACAGATATACGTGTACACTTGGTTGATTACATTCTCGTCACGAGGTGAACAAATTTTCAAGAGTTTCTGGAATATTTTCTTCAAAGCTAGTCGCATCAAGAGTTATATATGAAATATATAAATAGAAACGTGTTTGTGTTGAATGAGAGACACCCCTTTCGCGTAGATTTAACAATTGAATGAATCTTTGGAAATAAAGAGAATTAAAATAGAAGCGTAATACAAGTCGACGTAAGGACGATTGAAGCTATATCCACTAATTACGAAGACGTTACACTCAAAGCATCAATTTGCATCCGGCCGACGATAAATAAGCAGGAGGAAGGAAGCGAGCTGGCGGCGGCGGGAGTAAGTTTGCATTGGACAAAAAGAAAGCGCCGGCTGCTGCTCCGCGTCGGTGTTTATAAATCTCTCCGCGGAGCCTTATTTTTCACCGCGAACACAATAATACGGGACGCGCGAGCGACTGCCGCTCCGCTCGCGCGCGTGCGCCGCGATTTATGATTCAGCGAGCGGCGCGAAAGATACGTGTATTACGCAGGCGCTCACCCGTCCCCGGAGAAAGAGCAGCGACGGCGTAATGGACGGGGATATAAAGCGCCGGAGCAGGAGCAGCCTTCATCTCTTACCTGAAAGCAAACAGGGAATCTCGTTATTTTTCATCTTAGGCGCCGGCTCTTCTTTTTTTCTTTCCTATGGATAACTCGTTAATCCTCTATAAAGACAGCATTGTCTCGCTGCCGCGCGGTATGTACATCGCGCGAAACAATGCGTCCCGCGCGCGAATGCTTTTTATTTTACAACAATGCCGAGCCGAGTTTCCTTGGCTATATAGCGAACAATGCAAGTGTGCGCGCAGGTTCACTCCGAGCGTAAGATTCGTTGTCGCTTCTAAGGTTAATGTGCTACTGCGTTTCTGCCGTTTCTGACTGTTCTTTCATCCATGATTGTTAGTATCCGTCAAAGCCAATAGAAAATTAGAAAGTCAATTGAACTACATGTAGCGCAGACAATATGGCATTGTTGACTGGTTAGATTATTTTTCCAGGATCAATCACGACGAGCGAAAGAATGAAAGCGATAGCTAAGGGTATTTTTATAGCTAATGTGGCACTTTCTAAAACATTCAAACTAATTGTGGATGTAATTTTTTGTAAATCGTATATTACTCAACTGAATCGTAATTGCGATGCATTGTTAAGAGATGAAATGAAAATTTGAAAATTGATATGTACGCAATAATCCATGGATTGTGTACGAGAAGAAGCGGGAAAATCAGGACAATATATGCATGCAATGATTCGAACTTTCGTCCGCATTATTTAAAGGCAATCTGGGCGCGTCCGCGTTTTTGGAGGCGAGGCAGAAAATGGCCGTACGCGCGCACGCACAAGAGTACCGAATGATTCACGATGAATTGCCGCTGAATGGGGAAACAATTCGCGATGCTTTATATTTTATGCATTAAACTCGGCAACGAATCTCTATTGTCGGCCTGTGGACGTCCCGCGTGCAATCATAATTGCAGTCTGTGCACGTACCGGTTTAATTGTCCGTTGGCTTGTTACGTGATTGCGCGAACGAGTGTGCGATTTCTTCGGTGGATTTTTCTTGCTTTGCGTTTAGCAGACGAAAATAGAGGTTGTGCAATCCGCTCGAGCTTCCGAGCTGTTTTCTAACGTTTTTAATTTCGGCCTAGCACTCGCGAGAATCAGTGATTTCTTAGAGGAAATAACACTGCGTTAATCAATACGAATTAGGTACCTGTTAATGGAGTGTTTGTGATAAGGTCGAGTTGCTTGTGGTAAAAGTGTGAGAAGTATCATCTGCATGATTTTAAATCTCTTTTACAGAACTTGTATACGGTCTGTTTACATCTCGAAATGAACGCCTATAGCAGTGTAGCCCGGACCAGGTGGCATCCGTCTCTCTCGCCCATTATATAATACGTTACATTACGGTTTCCACGGCGCACGCGCAACCCAGATAAAGATCCACCCCGGGCCTGTCAACGGGCTGAAACGATCTAATTTACAATTTGCTCGAGCTCGAAATCCAGGCCTATAGCCAGCATCATCCAGGTGCCCCGCACGACATGTCATTTCGGCTTTTTCAGCGTTATAACGGGCCCACGGGAGTGGAAAAATGCGCGCGGGGAGCGAGTCAGAGAGAATGGGGATAGATACAGAGAGAGACGCGCGCAAAGGGAGAGAGAAGCAATGACAATCTGAGGGAGAGACAAAAAAGGGCAAACGGCAAAAGTGAGCAAATGCAAATTCGCGGATGTTGATCTAGGCGCGCCGAATAACAATGTCGATCCCCCGTTGAGGTTGAAACTTCGCGATTGTAAATGGGCCGCGGGAATGTCTGCCGGGCTAATTATCGCTTTTGCGCGAAATTTGTATCATCGTTATTTCGGCTGTAACGGCGGGCCAGCGGGCGCTTTGTGTTGGCCCATCGCGACATTGTGATCAAAACTGGTTTTGCAATATTCAGAATGCGAATTCGATGACAGGCGGAAATATGTGTGTGCCGACTGTTGCTGAAGGCGACGTCACAACTACATAGAGCCGATAGCACGTAAATTGGGCGCGTTTTCTCGATAACATTAAATGTAACTAATGAAATAACGCAATAAACGTTTGCAGGAATAACATTGTTATTGTGTCATCGGGCTTATTACCAAATATATGAATATTTTACTGTGTTCGCTGCAGTGTGTCGCGAATGCGGCGTGTATCTCCATTTGTATTGACAACCACCAATAATTGTCTTCGTCACTAATTACATTAAATTGAGCATTTTGCCTATACTATTGTAATAATGAAAATGATTGGCCCAATTGATTCCGCGGCATTTTGAAGCCGTAATTATATTCCAAGGAAAATAAACAACGTTGCTAAAATAAATAAGCAACACGTTAGCATTTATCGAAAAACACGTGTACTCGATTCCAGACAGCCGGTTCCATGAAAAAAGGAGCAGGAGCAACGGACAAAGATCGATAGAGATACAAACACGCGAGCGGTAGACTGGAGAAAAGGAGAAAAAAGGATAGGCAGACGCAGACGTAGAAAACGAGAGAGGCATGCGTCTGCTCCGAGCACACAAAAGAAAGAGCGAATCGAAGAAACACAATGGAATTTTGCGAGATGATGCACCATGGAAAGAGGGACAGAGAGAGAGAGAGTCCGTCAATGGGATGATAGCCGGCTTTATGGCGTTTGCGCTCGACGAGTCGCTCGCAACGAAATCTTGCGACCTCCCCTTTCTCCTCTCACCCTTTTCCTCGTGATCGCTGATCCTCCTCCAGTTGTTTTTTTCTCTCTCCCAGTGCTCAATGTACTATTTGCTATTTCGCGCTAAATCGCGCCAAGTTATTGCGCGCGATGATAAATGACACGGGCGCGCAGCGAGAGGGAAAACAAGCATGTGAAAAAAGCGAATCAGCGATGTCTTTGTCGGGGCTGATTATACGCGCACTGCACGTAACCCCTCGAAACGAGGAACAGATGTATTGCGATGAAATTGATTCGGACGTGTGTGTGTGTGAGTGCGGCTGTTACGTGGGCCGATGATCGTCGTTTACATTTTCCAGGCCGAGCTCGTAAATCAAGCGACGCTCCACTGTCATTAATCACAAAGTCGCCCGTAATGATCCTAATTGTCGCACGATGTAGTTTTTTCGGCGGCAGTGACGAAGCGAGCGGCTTGTTTGCTCAGCAGGGCTTTTCTATGCGGATAAACGCATTTTAATAAGTTGAGCAAAGTTCGTCTTTTTGCTGACTGTTTGGAATTATATTAAAACTCTATACCAATGGATCCAGCGCTAATTGAGAATATTTTACACAGCATTGAATCACTTGAAAAAGCTTCATATAATTTTTCCAAATACTAATGTTAATTATAATTAACAATTAACAGTTAAACAGTTGTATAATTGTATTGTTGAAAAATTAAAGATTGTATATAATTTTGAAACTGCTCTTTGTAACGGTCTCTTAATGAATATTTGCTGAAGCACATAAACTGCTCCCTAGTTCTAATAATAGCCAGCATAAATTCCAAACGACGATCAATAAAGAATCTACGCATTTAGCTATGGCGCTGATGCCGACATAATCTGCAAAAGATGAATCGCATAGCTCGCGTGCGCGCTCATAATCCCGTAACGGTTCGCGCGGCACGGCATTTAATTCAGAAAATCCGCCGCGAGAAGAGCTCAAGGTCCTTATTCTCGAGTTCGAGCTGTATCGGTTACGCACGCGGAACTAGAGGCGCAGCGGCTCGAGTTTCGTTAGCTCTGCTCGAAACTCGCACGCACTGCATGCAACTGAATCCACGAGCGTGCACGCGTGTGTACAACGGAAATACTAATTAAACTGCTCTCGGCAAGATTTTAACATTTAACATTGTTTCAGTATTCGCGCGCGCGCGCCTGGCAATCTTATAGCGATCGCGAAGAGTAGATAGATATAGCGCGGGCGGAAGTTGGGCGGCTTGCGGGATGCTGGATTCGGAGTGTTTAATTTTAATTGGTGATTTCGTGTCCATAGACAACATAGATCATTAATAATAATGACGCCATTAATAATAATTTTATGGGAAACTAAAAAAATGGAAATGTGTCCGTTTTTGGGCTTCATGGGAAGTTATTCCAAAATTATTTCCACCTGATCTAAACTTGATCAGAACGTATTATAAACTTCAGCTGCACTTTACCTAAACATCATCATATCAACATAACATTATCATTTTTGCTATTTCGTACGAAGTATGGTAATTCTTTGAAAAACTTTGGCCGAACTTTGAGCAAACATAGTTAGAAAAAATTAAAAGTTTCGGAAAGTCTCGTTGCACACGTATAGGTGAACTTGCGCAAAAGCTTCATACAAACTTCATACAAATGTAATTTTTTTTACGTGGGTCTGCATTATTGACAGTTATATTCAAGCTTGTCATTTGAAGAAGTAAGGTGTTTCGAACGCAATTTTTGATTAATAACTGTATTTTTACGGTCGACCCTATGCGAAAAATATCTACTACAAACGTACACTTTTATACACTTCCCTAATGCTCATACTTTTAATGTACTTCAAGCGATAAACATCCAGGGTACTCAACGGCGCCAGTAAAAAAAGACGATATTGCGATGGTATTTTTGAATAAAACGTAACGTCAAAATTTTATTGTTTGCGTATGGTGGATATATGCCTCTTTTGAGCGCTAAATTAATCATTTTAACGCTCATATTTACTGTCTCGCATTGAAATTTTCTATCATGCAATATGTATAAAAATAATTTATACCCTTGATTTTTGACGATGGCCATAACTTTTGATCGTCGATACGAGAATGCGCGCACGTCCTACATCTGACTATACGATCGTACAAGAGCCGACAAATTTCCCCGACAGCAGCGGCACTCCTTTTTCGGAATCTCAAATAAACCTTGACGTAACCAAAGACTCGGGCGCACGCGGCGTGCAGCAGGCGTCCCATCATAAAGCAGACCCGCCGCCGCGCTCATTGTGGCCAGTGCCGCGCGTATATTCATCTTACGGCGGATTTCAAAATAAACGAGGGGTGGTCTCGATTGACTCGTGAGCGCGGAAATTCAATAGAGCCCCGGCCCTCGCGCACCTATACGCGCACATGGCAGAGGAGGACGACACATATGTTTCCGAAAGTAACGATATTTCGAGTCATTGTTTGGCTGAGTTACGGGAGTCAATTATCGGGCCGGGGAAGTCGAGCTCGAGGTGTTTTGGTTGCTTCAAGGGCTGAATTTCAGAGGGAAGAAAGCTTTCTCAAAATATTTTGGTTTGTGTATTAAACAACTGTCCGTAGAATAGCAAACAATTTTCCCGGCTACGTTATTGGGGGAGTACGAACAAAATGAGTTATTTATGTAAACTGCTGTTTTATACAATTCAAGCTGAAAGTAGTCCATTTCCATTAGTTTGAAAAACATTCCCGAGTCCCTTAACGCGCCGTTAAACTTTTTCAGATGCACTTCCGCACTCCAACAAAGAGAATTAGTCGGTAGTATGTACTTGACTATTAATCACCAGCATCATTACCTTCCCCCTGGCGTGCTGAAACCTTGTTCATTATTATCAAGGTGACAGCTCTCTCCGCACGAAGGATACTATCCCCGAGTACATAGAGAAGAAGATGAAAATTCGCCACGAGCTTCGATACACACTCTCCCTCTTCAATTTCGTCCCACGAGCTTGTGCGCGCATAACTCGATAAGAGACTCTTCTCGGGATCCGCGGATCCCTCATCGCCCAAGCCACTCATCCCCGTTGTCTTATTCATACGCGCGTCTACGTACACCGTGCCGCACCTATATATTATACTCGCCACTTGAAGCCTCGTCGCCCCGTCCCGTCTTCTTATCTTGATCTCTTGTGTTTCCCCGTCTAAGAGAAAAGGGCGAGGTACAATTTATTTCGTCTCCGCGTTATTTCTGCGTATATAGTCCCTCCCTCGAGTTCGTACGCAGGGGCAGTCTTCCCGTTCCATCTGAATTTCGTTGTCGCGTCGCTCTCTATATCCGTTATCGTCGCCGTCCCCTACGTGTACGCGCGGCCAATAGACGGCAAATTAAGCTACTCGTTTTCGCCTCAGACTCGGCCGCCGGAATCGGGATTTCCCATCTATAACTGGCCGGCAGGAAAGGGCGGGGCGCTCTTGTTTTTTGCCGTCGTTGACGCGTTGCTCCCGTGCAAATCACATTTTCCTATTTCCCCGCTAAAAGCAGCGGCGACGCGCCGATTGAGTGACCGTAATCCCCACGTGCAACGCCCAGGGTGTTCATGAATTTTTCATTTTTTGCAGGCTTTAGCCTGGTTTAACTATACTAAAAGTGTGTGTGCCTTTGATTTAAATTTAAATTGAATCATTGGAATAATTTTGCAAGGCACTACAATGCGGGCTGTTGTGTTACTTTTAATGTTCACCCTTGTCAATAACACTCCATTGAGTGAGGAAGAGTAAATACAATATCAATTTCCATGTTACTCGCACAATAATCCAATTTCTATGATATTAATTAGTTGTAGATGAAATAAAATATTTTGCGAGTAATTATATTGTAAAAAATAAGAAAGAAATCTAACGCAGCTCGCCCCTTTGGCGCGCACTGACAACGGCAATTACAAAAAAATCACAGCTCAATGATAATAAATCAATATTCTTTTTGAAAAAGCATCCACTAAATCGCGTTGTATGGGTGCAAAAACAGGGCGACAAAACACACAGCGTCGAATCGTCGCGCGCTCGAGCGAGCTTCTTCAATAAGCGGATTACACGACTATCAGAAAGGGATTTGGCGGTATTAAAGAGTCCTCGTCTCTGGGTGACCAGCTGCTACTTATCGATACATCTTACTCTCTCTCTCTCTCTCTTTCTACTCGTCGAAAAAGCGCAACGAGCGCACACCCCTCGTAAATCAGGGCGCGTAAGCCGGCTTTTAATATTCAAAGCAGCCTGTCCCGGGCCAGATAAAACGCACGCGCATCTCACTCCCGTCGTCGTCTTGCGCGCCCTAAAAGTCGCGCGCTGCTTGAAATACGAGCGCACTCGCGCGCGGAAGCGCGACGGATCGCGGGAGATACGGCGGGGGCGAATCTGGTTATCTGCGCTGCCGGCCGGCCCCGGCCTGATTGGGCCGCGTATGCCTGCCATGTCCCCGCGGGCGTACTCTGGGCTTTTGATCTTTCTGTGATTTTAATCCCGTTATCGGCCTCGTTCTGTCCCTCTGCTTTGTTTATTCTTCGAGCTTTTTACTGTAGCGATAGAGGTGCATATAGTTGCGTCGCAGTTGATTGCAAGGGAGGAGCTTTTTAATAGGCTCAGCTTGATTATTTGCCTTCGGGTTGCGAGCGCTCTCGTTAATTAGCATGAATGACTCACGTGCTTTATAATGAGCGTGTAGGGCTTTGACTTTTCTGTTGCGTTTTAATCTCCTGCGACCATTTCATATGTTGCTTTGAATTTTAAATTTGAATCCTAATTATAAAGTTAAACTATTAACATAAATACAACATATCCTGAAAATTAATCCAACTGCTGTCAAATTGAAACTATAATACCATAAATTCATCATTGAAAAAAATTAGCTGTAATAACAGATAATATTGTAAGGCAATGCACCAACAGTATAAGTGAAATCTACAAAAACCTCAAACACATGAAACAAGAAAATAAAAATTATAAAAATTTAATAAAAAGTCTGTATCTCCAACCAATCATAATTTTTCTGTTTTTTACAGTACCTCCAAGCTAACTAGAGCTGCATGAACGCTCTTCCCATCTAATTGTCGAGCGAAAATCCGTAACTTTGTCCGCAGAGACACGCACGCACCATCGCGCAGTTTTTTCTCTCCTAGGCCCCTCTCCCCCTCTCGATCTCCGGGCCGTCACTCGGGCTCGACTCACCGGCCCGTGGCGCTTGGTGCATCTCGCGCGCGAGTCCATTCATTCGGCAGGTCACGCTTCGCGGCATCGCACGTCGTTTTTCCAAAAGGGACTGCGCTTCCCCCCTCCCCCGTTCCCCCTCCGTCGAACACCTTCGACAACGAAAAAAAAAGTACACGCGCCACAAAGTCGCCGCGCTTTTGTGCGTTCCGACTATTTTTCAGCGCACGAGGCGAGGGGAGCGTGAGCGATTGTCGCACTGGCGCGTACATGTCTATTTTTGGCTAACTCCATTATTCGGCTCTTTCAAGCTGTTTAGCGTCCCATGCTCACGATTTGGCGGCTTTTTTTCAGCTTCATGTTAGCGCGCGTCTATGTGTCTCGCTGCTTATACCCTGAGCGATGAAGGGACACCGAGAGCCGATAGTGCATCGTATATGTCTATTAGCTGTGGTGCGATGATTGTCACGGTCCTTTGCAGGTATTAAGCGTGCATTGTGGTTCTTTAAGCTCGTGTTTATTCTTTTCCTTGGCTTGTAAAATGTGTAAAAAACTTTAACGTGGTAGCACAAAGTGAGGCTAAAGCCGTATTGATTTAAAGCTATTTTAGAATCACGTTTTAACTAAATAAACTATTTTCTTCGAATGAATAGTATCGGCACGGTTAATAATTTGCAAAAAGTGTAACGGACCGATCTATTCGCAAGACTAACGGACTTTTATGTAAACTTCACGGCGAGTAGGCACAAATAAAAGCCTGCACATACCGTATAGAATTAAAAGGGACTTTGTGAAAGTGTGACCGCACGGCTACATGTATATGTGCTCTCCGCGGCCGATCGCGTCCCATAAAAACGACGCTCATTCATAATGAAACGTAATATACGAGACAGGCAGACGTATGGGCCTCTGAGTCACCGCGCGGCTCACGCTAGGCTGCGGTCGACCTTCGCCCCCTCGGCCCTTCGATCTCGCAAGGCGCACGGCCAGAAAACGACTATCGGTCGAATTCGACACCGCGTAGATAAGCATCCCCATGCATATTTTAACCGGGCGCGCACGTGTGGGAATGCCCCCGATGTGTACGAAAAAAAGTACGTCCCCCGGGCAATAAAGTCCTAAGCGCGCGTCGCGCTGCGCCTATCCACGGCGATCTACGCCCCGCCGAATTGGCTATTTACGAGGGCTCTCCCCGTGTACGACGATTTTGCGCTAACCGACCCTCCTCGTCGGAGAATGTATGCATCAGGGCTGCTATGAGTGTGCGTAGGCTGTCGACGAAAACAGCGGGGATGATGAAAGAAAAATTACGACGCCAACGTGCGCGCGTACTTGGCTTTCGGTAGGATGAAGCTTTTACGGTCGGCTTGGCGCTGGAAAAGTTATGAAAAACAGCCTCTTGGCTGTCTCTAGAGCTGGTTTGCTGAGAAAATAGTGTATTGAGGCGAGAGATCGTCGAGGCGATTCGGGATGACGTCTAAGTCCCGGCCAAGAGGATTCTGAGGATTAGCATTAGCATATAGGTGACGTCGTGTGCGCGTGTGGGCCGTAGTAGTTTCTCCTTTTCATATTCCACATTGAATCATAACGTGGCTATATTTATGTGAATATTATCTTTGAGCGTAATATTATGTACAGCAGCGTTGATGTGTCATACACTCTATGAATGAAATCTATTTTTAGCCATCGCGAGGATACATCCATTCGGCCTGCGCGTTTATTTTTAATCGAGATTACGGAGTATTATACACAGGAAGAGATACAATTACCTCCGGGAAATTGCTTATTTTACAATGCGATGGAAAAACCGCGACACTTCTCCAGAATGAAAATCTGTTTTGACACTGCGCGCGTTACTCGAGTCGACTATTTGGAGAAAGGGCGCGCGACAGGGCGGATGAGAGCGAGAAATAATAATACACGTTCTCGCTCGGGCGTATACGAGCCGAGCATAAGATAAACAAGAGCGTTAAAAGCCAGTGAGGAGTGAGGAATATTCAGCGGGGAATGTATAAAGGCTTTCGGCGCTGAAACGTCAAGCGATGACGGCAAATGTTTCCAGATGCGCGGTATATAAAGGACTTATTTCGGATTCGGGAGCATATCGATGAAAGCTCAGAAATTTTTCTGACTTTAAGTTTCTTTGTCGAGTCTGCGTAAATATTATTTCATAAACTTGTGTGCACTTAATAGCAATAAATGTCATCTGAAATATTGCAAAATTTAGAGAACAAAAATGCTTGATTACTTGATAATACCCTATAATATCCGTTTTACCGTGAAAAGGCAATAATTTACTAATTCCAGATTATTTCCCCATTAATTTAAATTACCTCCCTTCTGAGTTACAGCACCAATTCGTTAACAATTAAAGAATATTATTCACACGCTCTCATAAATCATCGCCAAGCCCTTGACGCAGGCTGCGAGAAGGCTAATTTCGCCAAGTGTAAACACGGCAGCGCGCACAAAGACAAAAGGAGGGGCGACGCGGCCGCACACGCGAGCCTCGCAGCGCGCATTTGTTCGGTTAACCGTAACGCTAATCTCGCGGCTAGCGCTCGAGGGCCCCCACAATGAAAAAGTAATCCGCATTTCAAACGAAGCACATCCGCGCGCCGCGCCGAGGCTAGTCAAATATTTTTTCAAGAATCGCCCGCGGAGCTCATTTGAATTGATCCGATCGCCGGCGCGCCAGTATACAGCGCAACGCGCACTTCAGAGGGGGGAGAAAGCAAATTGTACGATTGCTGCTACAGCCCTTTTTCGCTCAGATGTAGTGGTAGTTTCGTAGAGGATTTCGTGGTGTCTGTGATTGCTTTCAGAGACAACACTTTTTGCCTCGAAATTACAGGAGCGAGATGCTTTTGTTCTTTTTTCCTCTTGTTCCCCGTTTCACGATTTTCTAATATAATAGTATGAATTCATGATATTTTCATTTAAATTTAATCGTGACGCATAATATTAAATTTATCATTCACATTTAATTATGATATATAAATGTAATATAATGAATGTACATTGGGGAAAATTTACCATTCCTTTGTTTCAAATCATTTTGTTTCAAAACTTTTTAAAGTAAAAGTTATTCTCTTTCATAACAGAAATCTCATTTTTTAATTAGGAAGGATATTTCATGATTTAGATTCAAGTAGAATTTTCGCCTTTGTTAAGTTATTCTTTCCCAGGAAGAAATGCCCTATCGGCCCAATGTTGGTACAGTATTGTTTGCCACATAAACGGTACTGCCAAAAAGTATTGGGTCATTATTGGGTCAATACAGAAATGATAAGAATGAGCCGAGATTTGCAATCAGTACTGGCTAAATCCTTATTTATGTAGGCTACTAATATAATTCTGTTAAAATGTACGGCATTTACGTGCGATTGGCTAAACTATTAAAAAAAATAATTTTGTTTCAATAATAGGAAGTTAAATAAGAGGTTATGATGAATAGTCTTTTGTTTTACACTGACATAACACCGGCAGTCTGCATTGTGCCAGTACAAATCTTGGCTGAATCATGGAAAATTCGTCAGGCCAGTACTGTTTTCTAACTTTGGCCCGTTCTTATCAAATCAGTGCTGGTACAATAATGGGCCAGTATATGGTTGAGGGTTTACTGACTACGTGTAGCCCACCAGTATTGGCCCGGACTGAAGCTCTGCGGTACTTTTCCCATGGGTTTCGTTCCAGTACACTGAGAAAAAAGTTTTGGAAAAATTACCATACTTCTAGTAAAGCCACCACAGACTGTAAAAATCCCAAAAAT